>JAODAL010004025.1:0-163394 GCA_025379985.1 Phyllomedusa bahiana | reverse complement strand
TTTGTGGCTCCACCAGTGATTCCAAGTTGGCTATCAGAGTTAATAATACTTCACCTTAAAGTCTCCTGAACCTGGGACTTCAGTCAATAACTATGATTACCCTAATTGATAGTTCCCTTCAAGACTATAGACTGCACTTAATGCCATGCTCTGTGAAGGATCAGGGTCTGAGCCGTCTCTCACACTTATCTGTCTACATGATACAATGGACAGTTTTCTTGATGTTTTTTGAAGTTCCACCAAGTCCACAAACCAGGGATCCCTGATCAAAAAATATACATATGCATATAGTAACAAAATCTCTGCCATCCCTGCAGTAGACATTATATAGGTGAATTGTTATTCAATGGGGTTTACCATTTTTATGTTGAGTAAATGACCTATAGGCCATCAGTATGGCACATTTAAATGTTTGTATTCTGGACACATGACCTGGACCTCAAAATTTTTTAATGAAGCAAACCTAGGAGCAGAAATCACTATGTCTGACTTTGGTTCCATAGAAATGGGAAGGGTCATGGGACTAGTGGCCCATCCATAATACAGATGTGAGCGTGCCATATTTCAGGCTACCTTTTGTAGCCATCTACCATGGAGATACTCTCCTGAATTTTGGGTGGTCGCTAGTGCTATTCCTACTGTACCAGTCTTGAAGATTAAGGGCAACATGTATGAATCTCGCCACGTCGCCACGTTTTCCGGCGAAATCTGCGCCTGATTTATGTCGGCGCCGGGGCGTGCTCATACATACTATGTAAAGTCCGCCTCGCCAGTGTTTGGGGCGCAGTGCGGGACTTAGGCGCAGTGCGGCGCTGCGACTATGATTCGCTGCCCGAAGTAGTGCACTCATACATGACATGTAAAGTCTGCCGTGCCTCGCCAGTGTGTGGGGCGCAGTGCGGGGACAAGGGCGCAGTACGGCGCTGCGACTATGATTCGCTGCCCGAGGTAGTGCACTCATACATGACATGTAAAGTCCGCCGAGCCTCACCAGTGTGTGGGGCGCAGTGCGGGGACAGGGGCGCAGTGCGGCGCTGCGCCTAATATTCGCCGTCCGAGGAGGTGCGCTCATACATGCGGGGAAAAGTCCGCCGCGCCTCGCCAGTGTGTGGGCGCAGTGCGGGACTTAGACGCAGAAGGGACTGCGCCGAAGATGTATTCCGATTCGAGACAGGCTGGAAAACAGTGATAAATCTTTAAAGATGTCCATGCGGCGTATGAATAAAAAATCGCCTTTATAAAGGCGGAAAACATTCTCGGAAAAGAGCACAAACCTCAAAAATAAAAAATACATAAAAAAAAAATCACTTTCAAAACATCTAGAACGATGCAATATCAAGAATTAGGATATTGGAAATTGCCGGGAAATACAATAATTCAAATTCTGAAAGCTATTCTCATTGGTCGGCAGAAACCGGCCAATCAGAATAGGAGCGACAGTGAACATTATAGACTATGGAGAACTATTGACCAATCAGAATCAAAGGCGGGACAGTTCAAAATACAGTAAAAATGCAGAAAAGAGCTTATTGGCTGAGCTAGCGGGGGCTTGGCTATCTCGGCCAATCAGAATAGGAGCGACAGGGACCCATTATAGCCTATGGAGAAGTTTGAACCAATCAAAATCAAAGGCGGGACAGTTCAAAATACAGTAAAAATGCAGAAAAGAGCTGATTGGTTGAACTAGCGGGGGCTTGGCTATCCCAATCAGGGCGAGTATTTCCATTAGTTATAGCAGGGTTCACCTAGTCCTCAAGGCCACCAGTATGTTTTCGGCTTTCCTTAGCATTGACAGGTGAGTCATTATTGTCGTGATTCTGCACAGGGATATCTTATTGTCGTGCTCTGGGAGATCTGAAACTGACTGTTGGTGTGCCTTGAGGACTGGAGTTGGGGAACACTGGTCTATAGAGAGATCGGCGCAATGCAATCTCGGCTCTCAGCGCCGTGCGGAATAGAGTATGACTAAAAAAACCATTTTTATTAGTTGTAAAATATTCTCTGAAAAAGAGCTCAAACCTTCTATAAACATAAATCAATTAAATCCCGAACAACGCGTTTGTCGCCAAAACGCCTACAAAAATTTAATAAAAAAAAAAAAAAAAAAAAAAAAAAAAACAAGGGAAAAAAAAAAAAAAAAAAAAAAAATAAAAAAAGAAAAAAAAAAAAAAAAAAAAAAAAAAAAAAAAGCATTCGAGATCGGCGCTACATGGAATTGCAATTAGAGAATTGCCGGAAATACAGTAATTCAAATTGTTTAAGCTCTTCTGATTGGTCTGCATAACCCAGCCAATCAGAATAGGAGCGACAGTGTCCCATTTTATCCAATGGAGGAGTATTGACCAATCAGAATAGGAGCGACAGGGACCCATTCTAACCTATGGAGAAATATTGACCAATCATATTCAAAGGTGGGACAGTTCAAAATACATAAAAAGTGCAGAAAAGAGCTGATTGGCTGAGCTAGTGGGGGCTCGTCCAGCTTAGCCAATCAGAGTGCGAGCTACTTTCTCATAGAGTTCTCTGGGGAAAAGAAATTCCAGCGAGCGAGCTCTGTTGATTGGCTAACTTAAAAGAGGCGCGGTTATTTGGACCAATGGGAGAGCGAGCGCGCTCCTATGGGTTTTCTAATGCAATGGGAATACAAAAGTACATGGCCAAAATCAAATGATAATATACAGAAGTTGTCCCGATGTGTAATATAAAATGATCCTATTAATATTGGGGGAATGAAAAAAAAAATTAATTCAAATAAAAAATCATTTTTATTCTTTATTTAATTAGCCACTGATCAAGAGTATGGTGTGTAACAAAAATAAAAGATAATAAACTTGATTTTATTGATTAAACTTTTTTTTGTCTTTAACCCCATATTATGATTCCATTTAATATAAACATCGGTACAACTTCTGTACTATTATCTTTTGATTTCGGCCATGTACTGTTGTATTCCCGATTTGCATTAGGAAACCATAAGAGCCTCGCTCGCTCTCATTGGTCCAAATAACCGACGCCTCTTTAAGTTAGCCAATCACAGATCTCGCTTCAGAATTTTCTTTTCACAATTAGAACTCTATGAGAAATAGCTCGCGCTCTGATTGGGCTAAGCTGCGACGAGCCCACGCCGCTTCAACCAATCCAGCTCTTTTCTGCCTTTTTACTGTATTTTGAAACTGTCACGCCTTTAAATTGATGGTCAATATTTCACCATAGGTTAGAAGGGTCCCTGTCGCTCCTATTCTGATTGGTTTCCAATACTCATCATAAGTTTATAATGGCCAACTGTCGCTCACTATTCTGATGGCTGGTTTATTGCCGTCTAGTGTTGAGCGATTTTTATCGACCAAAGGTGAAATCGCCAAGGTTTTTTGGTGATCGGAAATTTCCAGATCATGCGGATAAATAAGTGTTAAAATCTGTGCATCATCTATTAAGATCGCGCCTTTTTCGGCGCTTCCTGTATTTTTGGCGGAAGCAAATGAGATTACAGAATAGAGCAGGGTGAGATGAGAGTGCGACGTAATGACTGGGATGTGTATGGTTGCGATTGGCTGGAAAAAATCACCCATGTCCTCGTTTTACATGAACAGCGTTTCCTGTTTCAGCTTCAGTGTCTTCTCAGCGTCTCTTAGGGATAGGACTGCGCTCTTTGCATGTGGCCAAAACAGCCTCAGCGAATTAGTCTATTTCTGCACAGAGTAACCTTCTACTATTAGCTGTGATCCTTCCAATTTAGATTAGATTAGAGATTTGAACATTTTATGTATTAGGCTAGAGAATTTTAACAGCAGCATATATCCACTGTAAATTCCTGGGTGGGGAGCGGGGGGGGGGGGGCCGCGGGTGCGAACACATAAAATCTCTATATATAAATAACACTTGATAAATTTAACCAAGACTTAATGTAGACAATGTAGTTGGAGATATTTATTATTAACAGTTTGCTATTGAAATATTTCCTGGATATAGGGCAGCCTTGAACTTATATTGGATAAACATCATTCTAGTAACTGCAGGTCTCTTTGTTAGCTCAAAACTCACTTTTATTATCAGTATACATTTCAGATAGGTGTTCAATTTTACCCATTCACACCTGTGACAGTTGATATATCCACCTTGCACTTAAATACAATACCAGCAATCTTGTACTTCAGCACAGGTTGTTTGTTGCCAAAAATTTACCGGTCTTTGTATCGTACGAATAACATCACAGTTACGTGTTTTTTGACCTTTTGCGCACCCAGCACTGTTCATTGACGCTAGCATTCTACGTAAATCTTAAAACAGCAATTCTATATCACCACAGGTGAATTGAAAAGGTGCAAAAAATACCGTTTATTTATATCAAAACATAACAGTTACGGTGTTTTTTGACTTTTGCGACCGCACTGTTTCATTGACGCAGCATTTACGTAAATCTTTAAAAACAGCAATTCTATATTCAACACAGGTGAATTGGAAAAGGGTGGCAAAAAATACCGTTTATTTTATCAAAAACATTAACATTACGTGTTTTTTGACTTTTGCCACCCAGCACTGTTTCATTGACGCAGCATCTATGTAAAATCTTAAAAAACAGCAATTCTATTATTCACCACAGGTGAATTGAAGGTGCAAAAAATACCGTTATTATATAAAACATTACAGTTACGTGGTTTTTTGACTTTTGCGCCACATCCTGCATGTTCATTGACGCAGCATCTACGTAATCTTAAAACAGCAATTCTATATTCACCACAGGTGAATTTATAGTTGCATATAATACAGTTTATTATATCAATACATAACGAGTTACAGTGTTTTTTGACTCTTGCGCACCAGCACTGTTCATTGACGCAGCTTCTACGTAAATCTTAAAACAGCAATTCTATATTCACCACAGGTGGATTGAAAGGTGCTAAAAATACGTTTATATACCAAACATAACAGATACGTGTTTTTCTGGGACTTTGCCCAGTCCAGATTTGTTGATAGGACACCTTGCAGATAAATTTGAATCCAGAAATTTTGTTTTTGATTTGAGGGATTTGAGAATAGATGTGATCTTGCCGTCTTTTAATAAGGAGACTTTCCAAAACTATTCCATACCTTCTAAAATTTTTATATTTCTGAACATGGAGCGATATGCAGGTGGTAAGGAGCAAAGAGGGGGGTAGAACATGGAGGTAGATGTACGAGAGAAGGTGCTCCTTCCAGTGCTGGGGACAACAAGCATGCCAAGCGGATGTCAGTTGCAGAGGGACTGGTCAGGCCTGTCATCGCTGGGTCAGGGGCCCTGTGAATCTAAGTAACGAACATCGTCGCCCAATCTGTCCTTCAGTGGTTTTATGCAACCTGCATCTAGCAGTCGTACCTCCTCGTCCTCGCAGTAGTCACGGCCACAAATGTCGTCATCAGATTCATTCAAGCATCTGTCCAACATGAAGCGCCCAATATGTCAACTTCGTGTACCCACCACTGTGGATAATCCATTGTCTGCTGAAGACCTCTTTGATGGACAAAATGCGGGTTGGGGTTCAGAAGGCATGTTAAATGATCAAGAGGATGATTTAGTCTGCTATGACGCCCAGATACTGATGCCATTCAGAGGAGGTGATGGAAGCCGGTCAAATCGGCCAACAAAATCCCGGTGCGGTCGGCAACGCCCTTGCAGTGCCCTTGCTTGTAGCCCGCAGCTTCTGGATGACAGAAAGTAAGGAAAGGACCAAGTCATCCTGTGTTGCGATGATGATGATGATGGACGGACATGAGGATCCATCCTGGTTCTTTTCACGCAGAATTTGCTTGCGAGCTCTTCATCAGTGGACGGGAGGAAGACGATGGGGTCGTGTCAATTCGGGTCCCGACTCAAAGAGGGAGAGGGCGGGCGCACAAGTCCGCGGATATGCTTGCGCCAGGCCGAACGGTCAGCGGCAAAACCGCCGTCCTCGCTTATCGCCGTCAAAAAGGTCCAGACATCTTCAAACCTGGGCCTTCTGTTGAGCAAGCCTCTGATTCACCCAGCGATGTCATATGCCGCTTTGCGTAAACGGCATATAAGTAGAAGCAAAGAACCTTATAGTTGTTAACCAACACCAACCATGTTAGTCACATGCAGCTGAAATCCATGAGTTGAAATGATGTTGGGAAAACAATTGGGCCAAAAAAGGCCAGGACCGACGAGGGCTCCAACACTGTCAAACCCTATGTCTCCGCTGCCTCCTCCTCCGCCAACAACAAGCGTTCCTACAGCTGTCCATGGTCTCTCAGAGTCATGATCAGGGATCAGCATTCCGCTTCAGCCTCCACCTTCGCCCTGTTAACTCCAAGCACACCAGAGACCCATCCTACCCCTTTCCTTTCCGCCAGTTTGACGACCTGCACGGCAGCTTACAGCGGCCAGTCTAGCAGCCAGCCTTCTGTCTTCCAGGTGTTGGGAGCAGTAGAAAACACTTTAACCCAAACCATCCCAAAGCCAAAAAGCCTGAATGTCGGCATTGCCAGGCTTTTTGGCCTTGGAAATGTTGCCTTCCGTCTGGTGGACCACAGATGGGTTCCGCCACGTCATGGCCCTCGCCTTGCCCCATATTCCAGAGGCGAGCAGGCATTTATTTGCCAGAAAGCCGTCCCAGCCCTGGCCAGCCACGTGTCATCTAATATTTCAAGCGCGGTTGTCTGCCTTTGTGTCCGGGAAAAAGTCATCTCACCACCGACACATGACTAGTAAAGCACGGCCAAGGCCGCTAGTATCTCATTGTGACAGTTCACTGGGTGAGATGGGGTGGATGTCTCTGGGGGTGACGGTGGCTCTCAGGCTCGGCGCACGCTCTTCAAAAACGGCAGGGAATGGTGCAGGGCACTTCCCCCCACGGTCCTCTGGTGTCATCACTTGCCCAGAGACACCAGGCCGTGTTGAAATTAATCTGCCTTGGAGGACTCGTCACACACTGGTAAGGAGCTGTGGACGGCTCTAAGCAAGAGACCCGAGCGCTGGCTGGGTGGACAAGGAACCTTGTGCCAGGCAAGGTGGTGTGCGTTAACGGGCGAATTGTGCTGGCCGCGCTTTTGTTCGGTAGGCTGGTGCACATCCCTTGCCCTGGACACATGTCATGGAACCTTGTCGTCCAGAAATTTTATAAAGAGCTACCCGGTCTGGACTGCTGCTGAAGAGGCTGAGGTCTGATGTTCCCCATTCCGCCGTTCGCACCCTGCTTCGTCCCCGCCTGGCCTGCGTTGCAACGGTCCAGCTCGGCCCTCCCCGTCAACCGTCTCATTGTTGACGTGGGCAACCACGCTGGAATTCCCACCTCCACTGCTCCAGCGATTGTGCAAGCAGCGCAATGCCATTACGCATCCAGTACGAAGTGACACATGGGCCTGACAAGCAGCGGTGCGGACTCGGGGTGTTGAACCACGAGAGATGGAGGCAGGTGAAAGGAGCTCTGCACCAATCCTGCCAGTTTTGAAGAAGCCACCAAAATGGTCCAGTGCGGACAATGCCCTTGTCAGCATGAGCATTGTGGTCGTCTTCAGTTCTGGAACGATCGTTGGACACTCTGAAACAACAGGTCCCGCAGCGACGGAGGAGGAAGTACGGACACAGATGCAGACACGGAAGCTTTCTCTCCGTCGAATCCCAAGGCCCGACAGTTTCACAATTTCAAGTCGGTCTTCATTGGCAGTTGGTTCGAGGTACAGAGCTGTAGTGCAAGGTGGCGTATCAGCTATCAGGGTGCATCATATCAGGCAAGGTCAGTGGCAGTGTTGAAGCTGTGCTGGAGGCAGCGGAGGAGGATGGAGGTATTCCTAGGACCACCGATGTTACCGACGTACCTGCCTTGGAAAGAGATTGGCGCGAATTTGAGGCGGAGGAGGAAGATGAGGAAGATCCAGTTGCTAGTGCCCCTCAGACCCCAGAGGCATTGGGAAATCAAGGCTCCATCTCTCCCATGACGTGCCTTGGATGATCATTTCCTCCAAATGAATCCTCGCATTAAGGCCATCAAAATGAACAACGTTACTGGGTGGCCACCTCCTGGATCCCCGGTACAAAACAAAAATCAGCACTTTCCTTCCACCACACATATAGAGAGTAAAATGCAGAGGAAATGGAGACCTTGCTGATGATCAACTGGAGACATCTGTTGCGTTGCTTCACGTTCCCCAAAGTCTCGGTGGAACAACATCAGCGACGTGACAGCAGTTATAGAGTGCCGTAGGCTGTAGCGGCGAGCAGCAGCAACTGTGGCAGATGCCTAATGGGTGAACCTTCAATCTTTGTTTACCCACCTCACCAACGCATGCAATGCAGGGCACACATCCAACACACGGAGTTCGCTTAAGATCATGGTGCACGGACTATCTGGTTTCTCAACACCAATGTTTTGCATGTGTTCCGGACCCAATAGACTTCTGGGTATACAAATGACGAATGGCCCGGCTGGCTCTCACGCCATAGAGGTGTTGTCCTGCCCAGGCAGCCTGCATCTATTCTGAGCGGACCTTCAGCACAGCTGGAGGGAGAGGAGTATCTATTACAGACAAACGCATCCGGCTTTCCACAGATAATGCTGGATCGTATGGAACTTTCATCAAGACGAATCAGGCCTTGGATCTCTGATGATGTTGTGGCCCCAATTGATCGAGGTCACCGATTAGTTGCCGGTCTATTCACATTCCTTTTCAAACAGAAATGGTTCCTCTTGAAAACTTTTTTTTTAAAAAATGCATCTTTTCTTACGGCAATTTTTATCTCATTATCCACAACAGTTCAATTTTGCTGGTTTTGCTGTGAGGAGACTGTAAAAGACAGAAGGTTTCTTGGACAACACCGTATGCCATTTATCTCACTTAATCTTAAGAAGTTTTGCATTGTCAATGGTTTTGGGGTCATGTTGCTTTGAGATCAGCAATAATCATGGTCCTTTGGAAAACAGAAATGTGACTTCTATAGTGGCATTTCTCCCTCACATTTTTAATTGTGGCTCTGGAAGGCATATTATAATTTTTTGGGGTAATGTTGCTGTGAGGATACAGTATAATTATGGTCCTTTGGAACAGAAATGTGGCTTCTAAGGGGCATTTCTCAAATCATAAATTTTTAATAGTGGCTGAGAATCTTATTTATAATTTTTTGGGTCATGTTGCTGTGAGAATTACAGCTATTAATTATGGCCTTTGGAACAGAAATGTGGCTTAATAAGTGGAATTTCTCCCTCACAATTTTTATTAGTGGCTGAGAAGTCATATTTTATTAATTTTTTGGGGTCATTGTAGCTGTGAGATACAGCAATAATCATGGTCCTTTGTTTTATACAGCAAATGTGGCTTCTAAGTGGCATTTCTCCATCACAATTTTTAACAGTGGCTGCAGAAGTCATTTTTATAATTTTTTGGGTCATGCTGCTTTTGAAATGCAGCTATACTTACAGGTCCTATTATAAAAATTTTATTTTGTTTCTAACAGACATTTGTTCTTCCAATTGACCAAAGGGGGCGCGGCTCAAGGGTCATGCTTTGAATTTTTGGGGGCATTTTGCTGTGGACATGCAGCTATACCTACAGAGTCCTATTCTAAAAAATGTTGTTTCTAAGACATTTGTTCTTCACAATTGACCAAAGTGGCTCAAGGGTCATGCTTTGAATTTTTGGGGGCATTTTGCTGTGACATGCAGCTTATTTACTACAGGTACCTATTCTAAAAAATGTTGTTTCTAAACAGACATTTGTTCTTACATTGTCAAGAGTGGCTCAAGGGTGATGGTGCTGTCAGAAAACAGAATAGGTAGTAGGACACTGTTAATGGACACATATTGCAAATTGATCTTGTTTTTGCAAAGATCTTTAACATAAGCTATCGAATCCCTGTATTGAGGGACCAACCCATTTCAATACAATGAAAAAAAAGAGAAACAAAGACATGGTGGGATTCCATCCTATTTTAAAAATGTGTTTTCTAGAATTAAAGAATACTAAAAACTTGAATGTACAAAATAAGGCTGTTAAAAAAATTCCTCTGAATTGTACAAGGGAGGTACAGGAAAACTTAGACCAGATGTAGGTTATTCAGAGGACATGGAGTATGGAGCACGGACAGGAGACAAAGTACAGAGGACATTTCCTCCAGCACGTTGTTGAGTAAAATGAGAAAAAGAATGCCAAGATAAAAGGGCACCTGGGTGTAACAGGAGCGTTATCCACCCAGTATTTCCAAGTGAAGCTCAATTGGTCAACACTACATACGGAGGGCAAGGCGCTACCCAGGTATTGACTGTGACAGTGAAGGCTGGAGTTTCTCACACTTCTGCTTCCGCACTCTGCTTCAGCACGACAGTTTTCGTTGGGTGCGTCATCTGGGGAATTTTAACCTTGCGTGGTTAATAGATGACGGACGCCAGCTGGGCTCTCACCGCACAATGTAACATCATGGACCTGGGTCATGCTGTGGCCCGGGCAGGTATAGTCATTGTCCAGTGAAACTAAAATGGTGGTTGAAAGACTCCTTTTTCCGGCATTTTTAAATTTGGGGGGGGTCTTGCGGGTTTTTGGGGCTCATGTGTGGCCCAGGACAGGTATAGTCAATGCCCAGGGGAAACTAAAATTTGGGGTGGTTAAAAGACTCTTTTTCCGGCCCCACTTTTTAAATGGGGGGGTCAGCAGGTTTGGGGTTTTTATGCTGGGGCCCCAAAGGGACAGGTATAGTCAATGCCCCAGTGAAACTAAAATGGGGGTTTGAAAGACCCCTTTTTTTGCGGATTTTTTAAAAATGGGGGGGGAAGGCGGGTTTTGGGATATGCTGGGGCCCCGGGAAAGGATAGTCAATGTCCATTTTAAAACTAAAATGGTGGTTGAAAAAATCCTTTTTCCCGGCATTTTTTAAATTTTGGGGTTTCATGCGGTTTTGGGGGGGCCATGTTTGGCTTTCCCAGGCAGGGTATTCAATGCCCAGTTCAAGTACGGGGAATTGGGTTTAAAATCATACGCCTTCTGGCATTTTTAAAATTTCGGGGGGTGTTTGCGGGTTTAAAAGGGTCAGGCTGTGGTCAAGACGGGGGATAGTGAATGGTCTGTGATTTTTTTTTCTGTGACTTTTAAAACCCTAAGTGTGGGGCCTAAGATGTAGCACGTATCCTTTTGACTGTTGGGGAGGGTTAATTTCAGTTCTCCCCCTTTTTTGGGTGTAATAATAAAGGGGTGTTTGTTCTTCCCTTTGACTTTAATGGTCATCGCGATAAATCGATGTATATCGAAAAACCTATCGATAGGGGCCCGACTATGACTATCAATCGATCTCGAAAAGCCAACGCAATGGGTTTAAACCAATGCCGCCCCAATCAGAAGAGCTTAAAAAAATTTGAATTACTGTTTTTTCCGGCGATTCTCTATATTGAAAATTCCTTATTTTGGCCCCGGCCCTCGGGGACCCAAAAGCGTTTGGGTTTGGGATTTAATTGATTTATGTTTATAGAAGGTTTGGGGCTCTTTTTTAGAGAATATTTTACAAATAATAAAAAAGATTTTTTTTTTTTAAACATACTCCATTTCCCCACGGGAGCTGGGGGGTCGAGATTGCATTGCGCCGATCTCTCCATAGGGCTACAATTGGGGGAAGTAGTCGAGCTCTGATTGGCTGGGTAGCCAAGCCCCCCTAGTTCAACCCCAAACAAACCCCTTTTCTGCCCTTTTTACTGTATTTTTGGAAAATTTTCCCGCCTTTGAATTTTGATTGGTTCAAACTTTTCCATAGGCTATAATGGGTCCCTGTCGCTCCTATTCTGATTGGCCGAGATAGCCAAGCCCCCGCTAGCTCAGCCAATCAGCTCTTTTCTGCATTTTTACTATATTTTGAACTGTCCCGCCTTTGATTCTGATTGGTCAATAGTTCTCAATAGGTTTTAATGGTTCACTGTCGCTCCTATTCTGATTGGCCGGTTTCTGCCGACCAATGAGAATAGCTTTCAGAATTTGAATTACTGTATTTCCCGGCAATTTCCAATATCCGAATTCCTGATATTGTGCCGTTCTAGATTTCTGGAAAGTGATTTTATTTATGTATTTTTTTATTTTTGAAGGTTTGAGCTCTTTTCTGAGAATGTTTTCCGCCTTTATAAAGGCGAATTTTTTGGAATCATACTCCATGCTGCATGGAGCGGAGCGCCGAGATTTCTGTTGCGATCTTCTATGTTTCCTCGCATGTTCCGTTCTCGCTTTTAGACCAGGTCTGCCTGTCGGAGCTGCCGAGCGCTGCACTGCGCCGCACTTTGCCGACTCGCGATCGTACATGCCTCGGAGTTTTCGAGCACGCCGCGTCCAGCCCCGGAACGCTTACAGCGCGCCCACACCGCACCCATTACCCGCCTCTTCATGCGGGGCGCCGCTGAAAGTGGTGAACGCTGCGCCTAACACCGCCTCCCTGCGTCCGACAGGGGGATTTAGGCCGGGCGGCGCTGGTTACGCCAAAGAACTGGCGACCAGCCCGATCATTCCTGTCGCCCTAAGAGTCAAATTAATTAGAACTGGCTCCGTGCATATGTGGGCTTGTTCACACGGAGTTTTGACTCTGTATTACAAGCGCTTTATAGATCCGTCTTGGGGATGACAGAGCGGAACCCAAGACGGATCTAACAATTAGCAGTGAGATTATCACTGCTGTCTATGACGAACACGCAGCGGCGTTCACATGAGAGTTCACCGATGCGTGTTTCAAAAACGCCGCTCGGGTCCGTCTTGCAAAGACTTCAATTCTGCGTGTTCATCATAGCAAACAGTGATAAAGTCACTGCTAATTATTAGATCCGCCTTGGGGTCCCCTCTGTCGGTCCCCAAGACGGATCTATAAAGCGCTTGTAACACGGAGTGAAAACTCCATGTGAACAAGCCCTAACTCTCCGGGTGTAGTACAGTCACAGATGGTTTTGTTGGGTGGTGGATTAAAGGTTAAGATAAGCTTCACATTACATAAAGGGGTCCAGACACAGCTACATTGTTTTATGAGGCCACTGAATGCTCAGACACAGCAGAGATAGACAAGACACAGCTCCCAGCACAAGGAGTGGGTGCCATCTTGGATTCGGAGCTCCGGCGTGCACCTCTACACCACTATCTTCAGCAACTCACAGACAGTGGCACAGATTTGACAGCCCTACCCAAGCACCCTAGCCACCCTCCTGTAGAGATGGAAGGCACTGGCTATTATCCACCATTAAAAGGACATCTTAGCCTTTTACTGACTACATGGCACAACAGAACATCTCCGGTGGAGCAATTTGAACTACTTTATCAACAACTCATAAAAAAGATATATACACCATAGATCACCTGCTGGGACACTTCCATTTGGTGCATATGGTGTTTCAGGTTTTTGAACAATATGTTAAGAAGTAGTTACATTAATACAGCTTTACAGTTACAAATGGCCTTTTGAGGGCAGCAATAATGCTGATGTGGCCATTTTTAGATACGTGTTTGGATACAAAAATGGACCCAAACACTCATATAACAATGCTCAGTGTGATTACATTGATTTCAATGTAAAACACGGATCGCTGTTCAGATAATACGTGTTTTACATGCATCTTTCTGATGTGTTCAACGGATCCGATCACATAATTGACATGTCAATTCTTAATCCATTTTACACAGCAGACCCCCTATTTAAAACTATATGGTGGATTTCTGCAAAACGCATCCAAATGCGCAGCACACTTTGGATACGTTTTATGCAGCGTTTTTCAGTAAGTTTTTCTGATTTAAAAAACGTATTGAAAAACACCGTGTGAACAGACCCTTAGTGAAAATGAGTTAGACACTACTGGTCTAGACAGAATACAATGTAACATATCCTTAGGTTGGAGGTTTAATTTGTAACCTCTATCTCTTGCTCCGTCAGGAATGATGGAAAAAATAGTGTAGAAAGTTGCACTATTTTGTCCGTCAAAATAATGGACACTACAGCAGAAATCAGTGGGGTCCATTGGACACTATTGGTGCCCATTGTGAAACAGGTCCTTTTACAGCTCTGCGATGGATCCTCATATGCAGATGTAAACCAGGCCGCAGCTGTAAGAAATATTAGGCTTATCTTGGTATTTTAATCCTCTGGAGGTAAACAAGCATATTCACTGACGTTCGCTGAAAATACCGAAAGTTGTAACAAAAAATATTTCAGAAAGTTGTAATATTTTACCCAGAAGAGCGCAGTATAAAATCAACTACAACATAGCTTTTATAAGTAGGAGTTTATTAAACATTTAACATTTTTTTACAATTTGTAAAAATATAAGTTGATACATTTATAAATATAAAATGCTTGTAAGATAATGCTTGTAGAAATCTAGAAACAGAGTATGAGTTAATTTTATAAAAATTATATGAAATGGAATGTGAGTACTTAAATGGGTTGTCCAGGAGTTTAAAAAAATTCCCTACCACCTGGGACTATTAGGGCTTGTCCCCATGGTCCAGTTTTTCAGCCATATTTACAGACGGTTTTCGTTTTGAAAGCTGCCTGTAAACCGGCTGTCAAATTTTATCACGGACCTTAATAGAAAATCCATTCAGCAGTCTCCACTGCACGGATTTTCCGCCGGACAGTCTTTTGGACCGAAGGCAATCCGAAAAACGTAGAACACGTTCATTGTTCCGCCCGGTTTTCAGGCGGAACATGAACATGTGGGTGTGAATGGGGAGGGCTAGAAACTGCAAACCGCAGAAGAAAAGTCATCCCCCTGCGTGACAAAAACAGACCAAATACCTGTCCTCCAGCTCCAGATGGGATTCCGTTAAGAGTGCTTTCACACGGTGCGGTTTTGGTGCGGTTTTGGTGCGTTCTTGATGCGTTTTTTTGTGCCGGAAGGCACAACAATTAATGCTATACATTGTTGCACAAAAACCGCATCCAAAAAAACCGCACCAAAACTGCACCGTGTAAAAGCACCTTAAGGCCATGTTCACATGGCTTAAAATGGGCCGTATTTCGGTCCGTAATTATGCGCCGAAGTGCGCCAATTACGGGCCGAAAACGGCCCATTCATTACGGTAATTCACAGTTCTCATAGAGAACTATGGATTACGTGTCACTTATACGCGTATACGCGCCGCTAGCAGTGATTGTCTATGAGCCGGCGAAGTGCCGGCCCCCCGCTCACTCCCCCGCTCCTGCCCCGCCCCCGTCCACACGGCGTAATTGCGGGGCGTAATTACGCCCCGCAAATACACCGTGTGAACATAGCCTTAGGCTAGGTTCTGGCTGCTGTATCGATGGATCTGATATCAACATGGTGGACTGGTGGGGAACACCTGAGCAGCAGCAGCGGCTGCAGGAGTGAGTCCTGGGCAGTAGGGAATAAAATATGTCTGGCAACCCTTTAACAAGGGTATACAGTATACAATAGTGAGACTATTCACAGAATAATCAGGGTAAACAATCTTTTCGCACACATAAATGGCCAAAAAGATTTACAGCAAGAAATAGGAAGATATCATTTACACTTTACACTTCAAACACTGGCACTCACAGAACATGCATCCCCCAGAGAGATGTATGTACTGCACAGGACAGCCTGATGTCTCATTTATGTTCCTGGCCGGATTTCTAGATAAACATATAGAGACGCTATTTTATGGTAACTATGTAATTGCATCCTTTCTCTTCTCCAGCTATGTCCATCCCAAGTTACATTTCTGCTGTGGAGAATGAAATAGGAGATTCAGAACAAGGAGGAGGAACATTGGTGTCTATAATATGCACACACTGACCCATCCACCTGAGCAGGATGGCTTTCAGACCATTTCACTGGGTTATGTATCTAAAGTATAATTTGTATTATACAACTATTTCCACAGAAAATTACCGGAAACAGATTTTGGTGCATATGTACACATGAATAACAGGTACAATAAATGGATTCATATTCTGCTGCATTGCTTTTGGTTTGGGGGAGAAGCCTCATATCCTGCATATTTTAGACAAAAGCATAGCTATGGGGGGTAAAGAGGTGGCACCTGTTACCAGGTCCTATTGTCTAAGGGGGACTCAAAAGTCCACCTGCCATTTAAGAATACACCAGTAAATGACACAAGGGAGATGGGGGCCCTATTTCACTTTTTGCCATGGGGCCCAGAAGCTTCAATCTGCACCTCTGATTTTAGGCAGCATATTTTCAGCATTTCTCTTTTGCTGGCATATTTGTACATGAACTAAAGTCTTAGACATGAAGATTTGTAACCACAGTCTCAGGAGTACTCGGTCATCTGCCTGAAGGCGCTCATACATTTTAGACAGCTGTCTGCTGAACACTTATTTGGCGACAGCTATGTCTCCTGACTCCCCCAAAACCATGCTGAGCTCGGCATGTATTTTCAATAAAAAAGGGAATAATAGGGAGGGGGGTTTAAGCATTCTGCAGAATCAAAGTATAGGGCCTGATCAAATCCAACATGCCGCAACCTTTTTTCCCCCACCATCTGCCAATGCCACCTCCATACACATTAGATAGTTGGTCACCTACAGTAATCAGTGAGTTTACCCAACTATTTACAGACACTTTCATTCTTATAGAGAACTGCAAAAAGTTTTACCTTATAGGTTTTATTGGATAAGAAGAATGTGCATTGGGGCTGCACAGATCTCTCCACATTGTGTTGCTGGGTCCCTGCATCATTCAGATCAGGTATAAACAGCTATAGCTTAAAGGGGTTGTCTCACTAAAGGGGTTGTCCTTTTAATTGCTTTTTATGTTAAAGATCTTGCAAAAACAAGTCATTTTTCAATATGTGTCCATTACCAATGTCCTACTTATTCTGAGATATCCCCTCTAGTATGGGCTGCATCAGCTCCTCAGGTCGCTATAGCTACAGACCTGTTTAATCTCTCATGATAGGCTGCCAAAACTGGTTGCTATAGCTACAGACCTGCCAGCACTGGTTGTTATTGCTACAGACCTGGCTTCTACTGCAGCCTAGTGGAAGCCAGTAAACATGCCCCTGAATTCAAAATGAAACCAAGAAAACAGGATGAATCAAAGTAGTGAGACAACCCCTTTAAGTCTTGTTTGTACTAGCCAATATTTGTATTCTACTAGGGATGTGATATATTGTTTAGACATGCACTGTATACTTTTAATGCTATATATTATTTATATATTTGAGAGATCTTTGGGCAGTTGTGTGTCCTCAGTTGGTTGACCTGATATTTTAATTATGATTGTATCAATAAAATATTTGAATTTCTAATATAATGGTAGATTTGCTGTCCTGTTTGAGCACATATTAATATGCTTTACTGTTGTTGACACTTAGTACATCACCCATGTTGGAGACCCCTATACCTCACTCTGAAAAGGAAATAGTTGTGATGTGCTTCATACATTCCATTTATGTATACAAGGAATTTCAATGGTAGTAAATTCTGTTATATAAAGTATATCAGGGTCCCCCTGTATAGAACACATCCACCTATGCACAAGTAGCTATTTACATCATAAACATCTTGCTTTAATCAATGTACAGTAACATCAATATATAGTATATACTGTCACATGAATGTAATCAGTAGTTCCAGTCTGGAAACACATTGATTAAACAATGTGCTTTACATTTGATGAGAAACTCCCTTTATAGTATGATTGGATGGGATTCTCAGCAGTAACTGACCTTTATTAAAGTAGGTATATCAGCAGGAAAATCGGACTTCCCAGTGAGCTGCTGTTTATGGCAACCTGTAATCTATCTAAAGCGCTGCAGACACATGCTGTGATAAAACATCAGGTCTGACGATGATTGACAGGAAAGGCGTAGGGAATCTGAGATGTGTGGCCTCTCTATTACCTGACCACACCTGCTTATAAAGGAAATTATTCTGATAACAAAGATAGTGGGCAATAGCTATAAAAATTTACAATGTGCAAACTTACACTTTGAAGGACCTTTCACAGGGACAGATAATCCAGTGTGAACAAATGTTTCTATGACTGTCCAGTATAAACATCCCAGTGATCAGCCGACAAACAAGCAAAGACTCCTCGGCTGCATCCTTTAACTAGACATTAATATTGTTGCTCTCTGCAGCACAGCTCCCATGTAATCAGGGAAAGTCCTGCCAGCTTAGGGTACGTTTACACGACGGATTTGGGCGCTGAAAATTTCAGCATCGAATCAGTGTCAAATGCCTGTAGGAAAATGTCGGAAAATAAGTGCCTGTATGCACGAATAAGCAGCTCAATCGACTTTTTAGGACGAGGACACGATGCGGTTGAACTGCATTTGTATCTGCAGCAAGATAAGTTTTAATATTTGTTATAACCAGGACTGCAAAATAATGTTAACACTGCCAGGATTGTTTATTTTTTTTAATTGTTGCTGCATTATAGTTTCTCTGCATTCAGCTCTTGACTGCACTGTTAATTGGTAGCTGAACCCTGTGTGGTGGAGGCAGGAATAAAGAACTGTCTCTGTAGATCCTTATGGAAGAAATATATGTAACCTATCAAAACCACAGATACATTAAATGACAACAGTGTCGGAGTGGGATGTTTGGGCTCCACCAGTAGTCTTAATTCTTGGGCTCCACCAGTAGTGTAGAGTCCTGGGACTAAGCAGTAGCATTGAGTCCTGAGCACCACAAGTAGTGTTCAGTCCTGGGCCCCACCACTAGTGTTGAGTCTTGGGCCTCACCAGTAATTTTTTCTTGGGCCTCCCCCAGAAATTTTTAATTTTTGGGGTCCCATCGTAGGTGGATGTTTGGGCCCCACTAGTAGTGTGGAGTCCTGGGCCCCATCAGTAGCATTGATTCCTGGGTCCAAGCAGTAGTGTTGAGTCTTGGGCCCCAGCAGTAGTGTTGTTTCTTGGGGCACACCAATGTAGATGATTTTTGGGGCCCACCAGGAGTTGATTCCAGAGATCCACCCTACATCTACTGTACACAACTCTTGTTTTCTGCCTCCTTTCTTCTGCCTTGCTGCCTGCAGAGCAGCCCCAGTCCTGCCATGCACACGGGCCCATTCGGAGTTTATCCAGTGGGCCAGTCTGAGCCTGAATGCCAATAATTGCAAATGGTAACATAATAATAATCAAAAAACAAATGACGGAATAACTACTAGAAACGCAACAGATTTAAAACGCTTTGTAACTGCACCATTCTGAGTTCAGGAACGGCATGCAGCATAACGCACTTGAAGCGCAACCGCAACACAACTGGAATGCAACCGCAGTGTCCTCACCAATACATTGTGCCAATTCATCTGCTAGTCTTAAAGGACCCTAAATCTCAATGGTGATTCTCATAATATACACTACACTCTGGGAGTACAGTGAAATTGCACCAGAATTAAAATAATATGGCGGACATGCTTTAGATCACATTAATTATGTGTTTTTGGATACTTCTGCACCATGCCTGACAAAATGGATGTGGCCTCACTAAAAGGATGTGACCCTTAAAAAGGGGGGTTGGGTTTTTTTGATGCGACGCTAAAAAGGTGCCGCAGTATTGGAACAGATGTAAAATTTTAGTCAACTAAAAATGGGTAAAGTTACACCATTGAAATCTGGTCCTTTTTTAGACTGTTAGTCTGGTTTAATGTCTAAGCTTTAGGGAATAAACCCCCTATTGTTTCTTAGCATTTGTGGGGGAATATTTATCGATTTTTATTTAAAACCTTTAATTTGTCAACAGACATGTATTTCATTCTAGTAGATTACCGTGATTTAAAGGCTTTCCCTGTTTAGGGAGTCGTTTATAAAAATTTTTCACTGACCATTGAAAAAAATATTCCCAAATTTTAAGATAAATTATCTAAAAGGAGACCATGTCCCCACTGTCCTCACGTCTTTACACATTATTTCCAGTTTATATGAAAATGTGTTTTACCAATATCTGTGTAATATGTGTGTAATGCATGCCAGACAGGGGAAAAGAGCGTTAAACATGTTAGCCTCTGCAACACTTTTTTGAAGGGGTTGATCGCTACAAAAATAGCATTCAAAATGTAGGGAACACAATGAAAACATTTTCAAAAAACATTTGGTTTTTATCTTTTTTTTTTGTTAAGGAGCCAAAATGATTTTGTCACTTCCTGGCTCTATTTTTTCCCCCATGACCACCTTTTACTCCTTTTCCCCTGTTGTTTGTTCTATGTGATAGCAGGGAGTGACGTCATCACACAGGTCTCGCCAGCCAGAGTGAGAGCTTGTTTGTTAACTGAACGTTTAGAGAAAAGCTAGTAATTACTGCTGTTTACTTTAGCTATATCTCCTGCTAGCAGTTTCAGAGAAGCTTCTAAAGCTAATCTAAACTAATTAGCAGACTGAAAACACAGAGTGAATGCACAGAGCTCCTATGCTAATTACAGACAGTCTGACCAGGAAGTGACAGGATGCATCTATAAAACTCTGAGGGGAAACAACCCCTTTAATTCATCAATAAGCACACAGCTGCAATATAACACTCATACAGATGCACAGGATATACTGTACCTCTGTAGACTTTATTCAGAGGGATTCTTTATACAAGATTCCAAATGAATCCTACAGAATAAAAAAGTAGTATGCTCCATCTGAAACTACATTACAGAGCTACTGTCCTGTAGGCGTGAAAACCTCTGTTCTCCTATGCCATATAAAGGAACTGTACAGCAGCAAGCCAACATCAGTATGGAGTCATAGATCCATGATGGATCCACATCTATGAGGCATTATAGCATCTTTTCCAGGAATGCTGCTTTATAAAATATACAAAAATCAGACATACTAACCCTTTTATCTAATGTGAACTGGTGCACCTTTTCATCACTATTACCAAATATGAATTAGGGGTAATTGACACAACTTTAATGCTCCCTTAGCTATGTATACTCAAAGTGAATCCTGTGCGCTACAATGATATGCCTACCTCAATTACATATCTATGTATCAGAAAATCAAGCAATACAGATGTTTTTAATCCCCACATTTTTTCTTGATGATTAGGTCAGATAATTCCTGAAATGCGTTTCACATTGGGAAGGAATAATTTAATGTATAAGTATTTCATAAGGTTATTAATACATATGAAACATGGAGTAGCTTCTTATTGGCTCCTTTGGGCAAATACTTCACCTTTCCTTGGCACCATTTCTAAGGAATGAAATGTTCTAAATTTAAGCTAAAATACAATGATGTAATCTGCCTTCATGTGTCCTCTTAGAATAAGGGTCATGGGTAATAAATAGAGTTATCGCATCATAGGAGCACATATACAGAATAAATAGCAGGGTGGGTGTAATTCACAGGTAACCATGCTCTAAATATATCAGTGTGACATTATTAACTTCATACATTCTCATAACATATTTCCCACATTTTATAGTCAAACATGCTGATACATTCTATACATCTGTGTTGTATATCCTCTTCCTTTTCCTCTTCTCGACACCTATAAACTGGGTATTCACATATCTTCTTCTTTCCTGCAAATATATAAAATGCATCCAGATTATGATATGTATGGAGGCTAGCAATCAATCTTATTACAGCAAATATTGTATTATAGTCCATACACATTCTTTGCTGAGCTCATAGGAAGCACTGCTGGATTAATATCTTTTGGGCCTGAATAGAGTATTTTGTCCTTTGCATTAACCCTTTAAAGGCGTTTTCTCGCTACAAAGATCATATCTCTAATGATGGGGACAGTAAAAATAAGCACTTTTGCAATTGGTTTGCATTACCTAAGTCACTTAGTATAGCAGATATGAGCTAATCTATGCGTCTATAGCTTTTTCTGCAGCAAGAGGTTCGGCCACGCCCCCTTTTCTGTGATTGGCTGAATTATATTTCATTCAGCCTGTTGGGACATGCCCCCTGTGCTGTGATTGGCTGCCTGCATTGTGCTTACTCCCTTCTGAACTGTGTAAATTGAAAGTGAAATTAGTTGCCTCAGTTTTCGATGCTGACTGTGTCTGTATAATAAAGGCTGTGTGAGCTTCTCTATGCTCCTCTCCCAGCTCTATGTGAAGGATCTGGGCAATTACTGATTCTCTAGCTGCTATATTCACTCTACCCCCATATAACACAGCCTTATACACGGCTCCCCTCCCCCCCCATATAACACAGCCTTATACAGTCTTTTCCCTTCTAGCTCCTGCCTGATAGCAGAGGGGGGAGCAGAGTGCATTCCTCACATTTGTTTCTTCAGTCGTAACTTTTTAATTTTTAAGTACATGTTTTATGTGGGAGAAGTTATATTGTTGGGGGGTATAGTTAGTTTACCCCCCAACATTCTATTACTGCAGAATTATTTTTATTATTTTTTGGGTTTTTAAATTTTTTTTTTTACACCATGCACGTCACACTAAGTAACCTGTTGGATGAATTCTACAGGTTATTACGGTTGTGTAGATACCTAATACGTGTAGTTGTTTTTTGTGTGTAATGTATACGCAATGACTTTTCTATTAAATATATATTTTTTAATCCCATTAAGGGATAACCATTTAGCAATTTTTTACACTTAGTAATGTATTAACATGCATGGTTATGCTAATACATTACTTCTGTGTCGTACTGACATACTGACACAGGCAGCAGTCAGGGCAGCACATAGTGTGCCCTGAATTCAGGCTCACTATACAGACAGTCTTGGGGGTAATCTAGGTCGCTAGAGATGACTGTACAGACATTCCCCAGACTCCCTCGGGTCACCGGAGTCCCGATCACCCGATGGAGCAGGGGAAAGCCCTTTTATCATGCCACGGCTTCCTCCACTTCCCAGCGCTGTAGAGCACTTCTCTAGGAACAGGGCGGTTAATCAGAGCTCTGTTCACAGCCCAGCCACGGCGTTTGGGGCCGCAAAACTCCTGTATCTGCAGTGACGTCTCTAGACGTTGCTGCAGATTAACAATCTGCAACGCCCACCGTCTATTGTCGCCGGGTGGTTGTTAATGAGTTAAAGGGTTTACTTCCTATCTGGCCGTTTTCACGCGAGCTGCTTTTCTATCCCTGTTTGGGTTCTTCCTTCAGGCTGTGGCCAGTTTACAGATTGACGACCTTTTTAGCTCTGCATCCTTTTTAGCGGTTGTTGATGGAATGGGGTGAGCAGTTTTGACACACTGACATATCCCAGCAGCTAGAAGAGCTGTATTTTTCATTAGAGGAAGCTTCTAGTATGAGAAAACCTTAAAAGGGTTGTCTTACTATAGACATTGCTGACATATCGCTAAGATCAGTGTCTGATAGGTCTGGGTCCTACCTCTGGGGCCTGAATTTATATCTATAGCAAGCCCGGAAAAACCCCTTTCCCAAATTTTAAGGAGAGGGGGTCAGGGGCTCTCCATTGAAATCGCCCCAGCAAATAAAATGACTTTTTCCAGAAGTTGCAGCAACAAATACAGTATGCTGCAAATGAATAGATCCTAAGCAATAATGTTGCCATTCAATGATCAGAAACAGAGATCTTGAAATTAATGAGGAATTGAAATACAAAATATATTTTTTACATGGAAAATTTACCCCACATTGATTGTATTTGATTTACATGAACCGTAATAATTACCTGTTCAAGACATACAGACTGGACCAAGCGTTTTCTCGGTTTACATTCTGTCCAAACACAATCATGGAGTTCCTGTCTCTTCTCTTTATGTCACCATTTACAATATCAGGCCTGGAGGGAAATAAAGTGCATTGTGTGATTGCGTCTGGAAGCAGAAAACAACAGTGTGAATGTGAAATGTGAGATCAGGACGTGTTAGTGTATCTGGAGGCGCTGGAAGCCCTGTGGAACCATTTATATCTAGTGATTTCCATATAATGTACATTCCATTGTTAGCCAAGGAGATGGCAAAACTATACCAGTGTCGATCGCGAGGACACCGGTGGGGTTAATTTTCGAGGCCAATGGTGGAGTTGATTCCTAGGGCCCACCAGTGGAGATCATTCTTGGACCCACCAGTGGAGATGATTCTTGCCCCCACCAGTGGAGATGATTCTTGCACCCACCAGTGGAGATGATTCTTGCACCCACCAGTGGAGATCATTCTTGCACCCACCCGTGGAGATGATTCTTGGGCCCACCAGGGGAGATCATTCTTGGGCCCACCGGTGGAGATCATTCTTGGGCCCCATTCCCACAACTATTACACATACTGCTTATGACTCTTTTACTTTCTGCTTTTCTCTGTCTTTCTCCTTGATAAGCAGCCCCAAGCCTGCTTTGTCCCGGGGCCCAAAATGCCAAAGGCCTGCCAGGAGTTTCCTCTGCTCCCCTTTCATTTTTTCACTATATGAAATGAAAGAGGAGTGCTGATTGGTTACTATAGGCAAAAAAGAAAATCTTAGACCAAGACGTTTTCATACATAGTACTTATGAGACCTTTTCATGTAATCACCAATGGTAATAGGATCGCGAGTCATCAAATATCGCACCAAATCTCCCCTGTGGGCCAGTTTGAGCCTGCACCTCACAAATACGGCACTTTCTTTTTGGTTACTTCATTATATGAATTTAATGTGGAGAAATGTCTAGGGGATCCCCAGAGACTGTGTGATTGTTGGTATTGTCATTTGCAGTTAAAGGGGTTTTGCCAAGAA
Organism: Phyllomedusa bahiana; assembly: GCA_025379985.1. Classification (NCBI taxonomy): domain Eukaryota; kingdom Metazoa; phylum Chordata; class Amphibia; order Anura; family Hylidae; genus Phyllomedusa; species Phyllomedusa bahiana. Next base: position 138,851 of record JAODAL010004025.1, on the reverse strand, counting down.
GTGAGTTCCTTACCTAACAGGCTGATACTCTACTCTTGAGCCTTGAAAAAAGGGGCGATGTGTTTATGTGTTTAAAAAAACAAATACATCCTACAAGATTTCATCGTACCGCTTCCCATGCACACTCCAGAGGCTGATATTCAGTCTCTGTAGTTGAGCAAACATTGTTTGGCTAAACCACAGAGGAGAACTGCATTGTGCACAAGCTCTACAGGTTTTGTTTTATCCCTCTTATCTGCACAGGAGGGAAGATAAGATCCAAGCAGGCAGCATTCACAAACTGCTGCAGGGGGGATTGAGGAGGGCTGAGCAGGGAGTGTCTACATGTTTACTCAGATAATTACATTACAACCAGCAGATTCTCTATACAGCAGATGCAGGCTCTGTCACAGAGCAGAGGTAGTGCACATGCCCAGAAGAACTGCTTTGTTCTCCCCCTCCTTTCAAAGCTCACTCATGTGCCCTGCCATCAGATAAGAAGTGTAAACAATGCAGATCAGCTCCTAGTCTTAGCTAATGTAAACAGTCAGGAAACTAAGGGAATCTAAGCAATGCTGCAACTCTCACAGGCTACACCTTTTTTTAATTACATATACAGTGGTGGCCAAAAGTATTGGCACCCCTGCAATTCTGTCAGATAATACTTCCTGAAAATGATTGCAATCACAAATTCATTGGTCTTAATATATTCATGTATTTTGCTTGCAATGAAAAAACACAAAACAGAATGAGACAAAAATGAAATCATTGATTATTTCACCCAAAACTTCAAAAATGGGGCGGACAAAAGTATTGGCACCCTCAGCCTAATACTTGGTAGCACAACCTTTAGCCAAAATAACTGCGAACAACCGCTTCCGGTAACCATCAATGAGTGTCAATGAGTGTCAATGAGTGTCTTACAATGCTCTGCTGGAATTTTAGACCATTCTTCTTTGGCAAACTGCTCCAGTTCCCTGAGATTTGCAGGGGGCCATCTCCAAGCTGCCATTGTGAGATCTCTCCACAGGTGTTCTATGGGATTCAGGTATGGACTCATTGTGGACCACTTTAGAGTCTCCAGTGCTTTCTCTAAACATTTTCTGTGCTTTTTGATGTGTGTTTTGGGTCATTGGTCCTGCTGGAAGGGACCCATGACTCTGAGGGGAGCCCTGATTTCTACATACTTGGGACTACGTACATTATGCTGCAAAATTTGTGGTAGTCTTCAGACTTCATAATGCCATGCACACGGTCAAGCAGTCCAGTGCGAGAGGCAGCAAAGCAACCCCAAAACATCAGGGATACCTCCGCCATGTTTGAATGTAGGAACCCGTGTTCTTTCTTGAATGCCTTTTTTACCTGTAAACTCTATGTTGTGCCTTTTCCAAAAGCTCTACTTTGTTCATTGACCAGAGAACAATTCTTCCAAAAGTTTTAGGCTTTCCTCAGGTAAGTTTGGGCAAAACTCCAGCCTGCTTTTTTATGTCTCGGGGTAAGAAGTGGGGGTCTTTCCTGGGTATCCTTCCATACAGTCCCTTTCTACATTCAGTATGCCGACGGATAGTACGGGTTGGAAACTGTTTTTTGTACGCTCTCGGACTTCCAGGCAGCTTGATACTTGATGTTAGTCGAGGTTCATTATCCACCATACGCTACTATCTTGCGTTGAAATCTCTTGTCCATTTTCTTTTCCGTCCACATTGGATGGTAGCTCAACAGTGCCATGGGCTCTTACACATCTAGGGAGGTTTGCCACAGTGCATAGGGAGGTTAGCCACAGTGCTCATGGCATTATAAACTTCTTGATGACACTGCGCACTGTAGGGATCAGGACAATTCAGGTCTTCTGGAGATGGACATGTAGCCATGAGATTGCTCAACACTTCCTGCATAATTTGGATTCTCAAGTCATCAGACGTTTCTTTGGTCTTCGTTCGCTTTTCTCCGCACTGCTCAAATGTGGTGCTCACAAGGGACACTAGGACAGGTTAGAGTCAAACTTGTAGAATCCATGTTCAACTGGCTGCAGTATTTTTAGTTATGCCAACCTACTTGTTATAGGTGCCACATGGTAAGCTCACAGCGTTGCTGTTAATTACACATATTAGAGAAGCATCACTTGGTTTTTCAAACAGTGTCACCAGGATACTTTTGTCCACCCCCTTTTTATGTTTGGTGGTGGAATTTATATCCAATTTGGCTTCATGACAATTCTTTTTGTGGTTTTACATGAAGACAATTAAATGAAGATAATAATACCAAAGAATTTGTTTAGATTGCAATCATTTTCAGGAGGAAACTGAGTATTATCTGACAGAATTGCAGGGGTGCCAATACTTTTGGCCATCACTGTATTTAGAAAAGTTATTAAATACCCATTTTGGAGGATCCCACATCAACATTAGATCGTGGCAAAATCCCTTTAATGCTATATTTTTGTCATCTCATTTCTATCTAACTAACAGGTCTGTGAGAACCAGAATTCCGTTGGCTGGTTCGGTATGTAATCCGATACTTAATTTCATTGCAATAAAAATGCAAATTAATTCTTTTAAAAAATCTACAATGTGATTTTATGGATTTTTTTTTAGGTCTGGCTCGATCAGTTGAAGTGCACCTACGATAATGTAAATAAGACCTCTTCTCATTATTTGTAGATGTGAAAACTGCTAGTGTACCAAATACATATATTTCCTCACTGTATATTAATTAAAGTAACAAAAATATACTATCACCAATAAAACATTAGAGAAAGAGTTGAACATGAACCTTTCTCTGTCTTGGTCGTTGACGATAAGGTCAAAAAAGCTATTAAATTGTTAAAAAAGGAAATGCACAGAATATGCTGTAGTCTGGGTTTTCTTTATCTTCGAACAATAGAAGGAAATTCAGAGGTTGACTACAGATGTTGATGTGACAGTGTGAGCTTGTTTGAAGAATATGTATATATATAGGTTATTTCCTTTCGGCTCATGTACAAAAATGGTCACCATATCCTGTTCTTGCACTCATTTCTGTTCATTTGATATTAGGAGAGGGATATTACGCACTACCCTCGAGAAACACCTCAGAAATTACTGGGGTCATGGGAGCCCTATTTTAGGGTCAATTACGAAGTAGAATTATAAATGGTAAAAACAGCAGAGACAGAGCGAGGCGTGGATTAATATTTTCGCAAGGAAATCTATAAGCTAATATGACCAACTATATTTGACATCAATATAAATGATTCACACTGGTTCAACATGAGCAGGAGGGTTTTTGATCATTTTTTTTCTAAATTATAATGCTATAAAAGTTGCTATAGTGATACATAGTGATACATTTCTTGTATGGGGGGGCTATTCCTGACATGACCATCTGCAGAGAAAAGGTTCCCAATGCGCCCAATAGTTTATCTACCATAGAGGCATGGACTGCTGCATGGACTGGTTATAGGTCTTGTGGGCAGACGTGTAAACTATCCTGGAGGGGTAGTTTTTTTTCACAGCCATGTCACGAAGTGGAGGCCAATTGTTTCTAGCCACACAGAAAAGATTGCAAACAGGGTCATGTCAGGAGGCTCAACTGATGAAAAGGAGAAGAGTATGAGAGAGGAGAGAAGATACAGTATGGTGGACTAGAAGTAGGAGGGTACTGGTGTTGTGGATGGGAACAAAGGTTTTATATATGTGTGATCCTTTGTGTCTCCATTTTAATGTATTAGTAACCACGCCCAAATACATACATGCCAAATTTTTAGATGGCCAAAAAGGGACACATTTTCAGGATTGCATTGTATCCAATGATGAAATATTAAGTAAGCTATTATGTAATATACAGCGAGGAAGCAATCAGGTACGCTCTTTTAAAGCAAGAATATACCAGTTTATGATGCAAATCATATTTTTCCAAATTAATAAAAGAGGACATTTATAGAGCTAAGAGGGACGAGGACCAGGATCGTAGAAAATTAGCGATGTCACCTCCAAAAAATAGGTATGCATTACCTCACAACATATATATATTATATTTATACTATATATATATATATTTATATATTTATATTTTTTTACTATAGATAGTATGGCACTTATCCGATGCTTTATAGTACGACATGTAAAGCTGTCTGTATATCTTTTGTCAATCCATATGTTAACAAAATGGCGCTGTAGTAGTTGTAGAGTGATCGTCGTGTAATCCAGGATGGCACTTCTTCTTGAAGTTACACCCTGTGTTTAGACATTCCTGAGCTGTGAGGAGGGGTCTGTAGATAAGGAGTATAAATAGACCCTCACAACTAGGTACATGTGATGCTTATTATCTACTAATTTGAAAAAGTATAAAAAAGCTGCCATTTTGTGAATAAAGGAAGAAAGCACTTTCATAGCAACAGGGCAAGTTGTGATGTTCTTTCTCGGTGCACCCTTTGTTATTTTTAAGCTAATTTCGACCCCCACACGGACAGAATAGCCCCTTTGAGGCTACTTCCATTTCACTGGTGTAGTCACTGCTTGCTGTGTGTGGGTACTGTACTGATATAGCATCTGATAAATCCCCACATAGCAACTCTCCTAGTTTGGATGACGCACCTGTGAAGGAAGGGGGGTTAATGTTTGGGCTACATGTGGTGGACTGGTTTTTGTTTTCGCTGAGGGAAAGGTGGTTTCTGGCAATTCATGACACCATGTAGGTGGGAGCAGTTATATACATATGTGCACAGCAGAGAAGCAATGGTGTCCTGTGTTAATACTTCCGGTATCTTGTACAGGATCGGGGACAAAGGTATTCTGGATGACTCTAGAGCAAAATGGTCCATAGCCCCAATGGAAATTCAGCCCTAGGTTGCAATGCCTACTCGCACCCCCTTCCTGGCCTGGGATTGAGAAGTAGCCCCCTAGGAGGTGCCTACCTTCCCCTACTCCTTTGTCCTCTCATCGCTGGACTATGTAGTTTGTTGTTATTTTTAGTTTTCTTTGTGAAGCGCCATTAATTCCTTGTGCTGTAGAAGGAGATTCATATACATAATGAGTGAGTTTTGAATATGGGTGAATCACAGGGTGAAGTCTTAGAGATGTGGTTGTGTGAGGAGCTGACGCTAAGAGAAACAGAGGAAGAAGATCCTGGAGGAGCGGAGATTGCGTGAGGGGAAGATATTGGGAGAGTAAGGCAGAGAGATGTATGGAGGGAGAGGTAACGGGAGGCGCCTTGCTGCACTGTCAGATGCCTTTTTTTAACCAGTGGGATTAACCCAATTGGAAGGTTCTCTATCACGCTCTTGTGATGTTGCAGTCTGAATTGACTCCTAGTGAGGTAGCATGTTCAGTGTAGGGGACTCTCAGGCTTCTGGGATCCCCCTTGACGTTTTGAGAGGTGAGCTCGTTAATACATCTTTTGATCTAAAATACTGTTAAACTAAGAGTCCCAGGTGTTTAATATTGTTGGATCCCTTGTAGCAGGGTAATGCACATTTCCAATATTCCTATATACTCACTTTTTGTCTACTTGTCTTAGTTTTTAGTGTGCACTGTTACTTTGGTAATAAGATGTATGCAGCTATGCCTTTCGCAGTGTTGCAATATGCTTGCGTTTTTCTAAGTTGATGTTAGAATGTGCACAGCCTTATTACGTTTGTAGTCTATTGAGAAATGGACAATCTCATTGGCTTGCTGCACTCAACCCCCTCTTTTAACCAGTGCAGGATAACCCAATTGCAGTTCCCCACCATTCCCCTGAATTGCAGTCTGGAATTTTACTCCTAGTGAGGGGCATGTTTTAGTGTAGGGGGCTCACCCGCTTGGGTTTCCCCCTTTAGTTTTTTGGGGGGTGAGTTTAAACAATCTTTTTCAAAAAAATGTAAAATAAGAGCCCCGGGTTTTTAATTTTTCCCTTTCAGTAATGATTCCCAATATTCCTATAAACCTTTATTCTCATTTAGTTTTTATTTTGCCCTGTTTTTTGTATTAGATTTATATATATAAGTAGGACATACCTATTTAATACGAATGTAAAAGGTTGTTATTTTTGTCATTTAAAAAAATTAAAAAATGGCGCCTGATAGTTTGTAAGGGGTGCTGTAAACCAAGATGGCCCTCTTTTTGAATTACACCCTGTGTTTAGCATTTGAGTGTGAGGGGGGGTCTGTAGTAAGGACGTATCAATAGACCCCCCACAGCTGGTACAGTGATGTTATTTTACTAAAATTAAAAAGATAAAAAAAGCTGCCATTTTTTGGGAAAAAAGGAAAAAACACTTTCTAGCAACAGGGCAAGTTGTGATGTTCTTTCTCGGTCACCCTTTGTTATTTTTTAAACTAATTTCCCCCCACACGGACGAATGCCCCTTTTTAGGTCTTCCATTTCACTGGTGTAGTCATGTTCTGTGTGTGGGTACTGTACTGATATAGCATCTGATAAATCCCCACATAGCAACTCTCCTAGTTTGGATGACGCACCTGTGAAGGAAGGGGGTTAATTGGGCTACTATGTGCGTGGACTGGTTTTTGTTTTCGCTGAGGGAAAGGTGGTTTCCTGGCAATCAGGACACATGTAGTGGGAGCGTAATATACAATGTGGTGCACAGCAGAAGCAATGGTGTCCTGTATTACATCCTGTACTATGTACAGGACTGGGACAAGGTATTCTGGTGCCCTAGGCAAATAAGGTACATAGCCCCAATGGAAAATTCAGCCCAGTCAATGCCTACCTGCACCCCCTTCCTGCCTGGGATGAAGTAGCACCCTAGGAGGTCGCCTACCTTCCCCTACCCATTGTCCTCATCCTGACTATGTAGTTGTTGTTATTATTATTTCTTTGTGAGCGCCATTAATTCCATGGTGCTGTAGAAAGGGATTCAAATACATAATAGTGAGTTTTAGAATATGGGTGAAGCACGGGAGAAAGAGATGGTTGTGTGAGGAGCTGACGCTAGAAGAACAGAGAAGAAGATCCTGTGAGGAGCGGAGATTGCGTGAGGGGAGATATCTGGAGAGTAAGGCAGAGATGTATGGAGGGGAGAGGTAACGGAGAGCCTTGTAGGTCATGGTTAGTAACTTAAACTGAATTCGCTTGGCAATGGGGAGCCAGTGAAGGGAATGGCAGAGGATTAGCAAGGAGAGGGGTGGATCAGGGAGTGGAATCGGGGAGCAAGAGTGCTAGATGGGGCGTACACAAGCATTTTTGCAGTGTGAAAGTCAAGAAAGAAGTGGATTCAGGAACTATTTTTTAAGTGGAGGCGGCAGGTGGTAAGGTAGTGTACAGTTCCCTTGTTCATATGGATCCTGTGGAGTGGCTATCTAATCCCAGCAGGATGAATTCCTATATAACGCGGCTCTAATGCAGAATGTCCATTGGTTCGTTGCTAAGTAGCACAACTGTCCACAATTTGCTGGCATGTAGCTTCAGGAACACTATCCCTTTAAATGTTGAATCTAAACCCCTGACTCTTACTAGTACCGTAGCTATTTTTTAGAAAGATGAATTTTCCATTATGGACATTTTAAGATTTGTCATCCAGCTGTTCCTATTCCCGATGGAAAATTTGCCAAGTTGTACAGTAATTTGGGGTCTTTGTGACTCACGAGCATTATGTTAAGGGCATTCTGAGAGAGCTGCGTGTGGTTTCTAAAATCAGATGGGATATACGTCAGTAAGAATTGGGGCATAACTGATTTTTGGTTATCAGGAAAAACATTATAAAGGACTCTGGGGCATTTTTGACAGCTATTTAAATGATCTAACATTTCCCTGGCTCCTCTCCTCAGAAACGTTCATATTTAAGGAAGATTAGTACAAGATGGTTAAATGGCAATCAACTAGAACTCCTAAAATGTAATGGAAGGTTGGTGGCACACGCAGTGCTTTATTCTAGACTTACACTCTACAGACAGACATTAAAGAGAACCTGTCACATAGGTGATGCCCCCCTTGCTGAGGACAGCACAAGACAGTGTCAGACCTGCTGTTTCCAGCGCTGTGTCCCTTATTCTGTAAGATGCAGGAGTTTTCAAGTATTTAATGCTTAAATCTGAAGTTTTCAGCCAGAAGAGTCATTCGAAGAGTCAGTTTTTTTTCAAACCCCACCCACCTGAGGCTAGCTCCAGCCACCTGAACTGATAAACCTGTTACTTTGAATAGGTAGAAACATGTGAATAACTGTCAGTGGGTGGGGCTAGTCTTTGGTGGGTGGGGCTAACATCTGCTCATGAATAAGATTTGAGGGATAAATTCTCTAAAACTCCAGCATCTTACAGAATAAGGGACACAGCGCTGGAAACAGTAGGTCTGACACTAGCTTGTGCTGTCCTCAGCAAGGGGTCATAATCTATGTGACAGGTTCCCTTTAATCACAATGATATATTAAATCAGTGCATTTTTCTCTCACTATAGTATCCTGTATAGAACTTTAATAAAAACAACATGAAAATCACCTGTATATAAAGACACAAAATAAAAGCCACCAAAACTCCTGTAAAAAATACCATAAGTACATATGAGGGGGGGGGGGGGGAGGGGGGGGGGAGGAGGGTTAATCTGTTTTAAAGTGCTGAAGAAAAAAAAGGTGAAATTATTTATTGTTGCCAAGAGCAAAACTTTAAATCGGTATTCCCGTTTCATTGATAAGCTTTAAACATGTAGGTAAAGGTAAATAAAGATCATTACCAAATACATTGCTTTTCTGATTTTGCTTTGTTTAGGAGATAGTGGAGATCTTGTCTCCTGCTTTTGCACGCAAGCTTTCCTAGTTACCGGACACCTCTCTCTGCTCTTGCAGGCTGTATCAGTGGTCAGTATGGTGACCTTACTCCCTGCTGTGTTCCTTATCTTGGAAGACAGCAGATTGTTTACATTACTCACTGAAAAGCGTTAACCCTTTACAGCACTGTAGCCTTGGACACTACAGTTTATAAACTTCCTGCAGTCATGTCACTGTAATAGGATCAGCTAGGAGCAGCAGAGCTGATCTATCAATCACTGGTTTAGAACCACCTCCTGCCTGTGGCTCTATGAAACGGCATAGTTAGAACACCTCTTTAAGTTGGAAACAGAAAATCATAGGATTTTTTAAAGTTTTGGATCTGGCATTAGTAACCACAGTGACTCATTGATTAGTCTTATCTCTTTGCAGCACTGAGATCCTGGTTTGGATTTTAACATTGTATGGAGTTTGGATGTTCTCCCAGCGTGTGGGTTTTCTCCCAGTATTCCAGTTTTCGCCCACCCTCCAAAAGCATAGGTTAAAGAGATAATCCACTTGAAATAAATTAAATTTAAAAGAGGTGGACAAAGAAGAAAAAAAATGATATACACTTATCTGTCCCCTGACGCCGCTCTCTGGAGCTCACCAGCGTTCTGCTGCTCTTCACTTCTCATATCCTGCCTCACAGGTGCTTTATAGTGAATGAGTGGAAAGTGACAAGAACCCAGAAATGAAGAGGAAGCGAAGATGTTGCTGATGAGCTGTGGAGCGGCAGGGGACAGGTAGGTTATATGGAAGCACTTTTCACTTCTTTTATTTATACCCTGGCCCATTTAAATGTAATATTTTTTTTTTAAATGGCTCATATTGGCAATCTTTGCAACTGTCCCCAGTGTGTATGTGAAATCAGGGACTGATCTGAAGACATCCTCTGTACAACACTCTGGAATATGTGGGCACTACATAAGCCACGGAAAAAATAAAAAGATGCGTACATAGATTGCACTTTACCTGTATAGTTGGGGGCAGGATCTTTTTAGTGATGCTGAGGATAGTCCCAGTTTATTCTGGTTCTTATTTTTTGTTTTCTTAAGAAGATCTCTGACTTTTACCCAAGGGTGGAGATCAAGCTAAAAGACAGGAATGGGAAATCGACAAAATATGAGCAGATCATGTAGAACCTTGAAACATGGCTGATGTTCTCTATCTGTTAGGGCATGTCCCCACTGCACGGGTTTTCGGACGGTTTTTCAGGCGGTTTGCGGTTTTGCAGACCGCCTGAAAAAACGGCCGAAAACGAGCACAATGGGCTCCTATGGAAAACCCGTGAAGCAGGCCCCACTGCACGAGTTTTCCACCCGATGGTTTTTCAAACTGCCGGCCGCCCGAAAAACATTGATCGTGCACATTCTTTTGTCCGGTTTTCGGACGGAATATATGCATGTCAATGTGAAGGGGGAGGGCTCATCGCGGAGAAAAGCCGTCCCCCCGCGGCCGAGGGGATGGCACACAAACCGGACAAATACCAGTCGGATAAAGCGACCGGTATTTGTCCATTGCCGTGGGGATGTGCCCTTACTTTCTAACCCTGTAAGACTAATATTGTAATTACTGAGTAATATTTATACAATATCTGAGGCCAGGCCACTTATAATATGAAACAGATTTTCTTCAGCTCTGTCTTTTCAATGGATGATACATTGTTAATACAACAAGCTTTGTTATGTTGGATTCACACATTCAGTTTAGACTTATTTTACCCTGTGCAAAATAATAATGTTTCCCTCTCTGGAATAATGTCTTTTTTGCTGGAGGCTGTTTTCATTCGCTGTATTGGACTTATCCCGCGCTAACAAACCCAAATCCTCCCGGGAGCTCTCCCGTGTAAAAAAGAAAAAAAAATAAAGTGCGGGTTTTAGGTTGTTGAAAAAATACTGGAGGAATGTCTGAGCGTGCATTAAGGAAGCAGACACTTTTGATTGTCTTAAAAGCACGGACGCCAATTCATGTTTTTTTTTGTGATCATACATTTAAGAGCTAGACTTACACCTGGTACTGTCATCAGTAAAGCATTATTCGGCTGTGTCTCCAAAAACTCAGTTTTATGAACGCTTTTAGGATTTGGTTTTAGTGAGTTTTTTTTTTGTTTGTTTTTTGAACTGTATTTTTATTAAGGTTTTTATCTCAATAAAATGCGATATAGAAAAGGAAAAAGGATTAGTGAGTTTTTTGTCCAATGCCATGTAGACATAGCCTTAGGCTTACAGTAACTTTGCTTTAAGGCTATGTTCACACGGCTTAATTGCGGGAGTAGCCCTTTCGCCGGCCATGTTTCATGCTACCCCGGGCGTATAACGCCGCTAGAAAGTGCCCGGGGAATTATCTCCCCCCCCCGGCGGTTTCCCCGGGCGGGGAGAGGAGGTAATCCTGTTCTATGAGAACTGTGAATTACCGTAATGAATGGGCCGTTTTCGGCCCGTAATTGGCGCACTTCGGCGCGTAATTACGGACCGAAATACGGCTCATTTTAAGCCGTGTGAACATGGCCTAAAGGGAATCCTTTGCCATTTGTTTTTTATTTTACTAATTAAAGGAAGATAATGATACATATTCATTTTTATATTCTGATTGTAGATTTTTATTTCTATTGTCTATCTATGATTATGGGGGCGGCCATCTTGCCTGAGCTGCTTTTAACAGCATTTACAGAGATGATTTACTGCAGCTTAATGGACATAGGAGCCTGTGAAAAATCTGTCCCATTGACTTCTTGGAGGTTTTCTGGTGCTCGTGCCTGGGAGGAAGTCAGTGTACAGTAGTGGGAGAGAGTGAACTGTGACATCTCCTATTGTGAGTTGTGGCTCCTGTGTTATCTAATCCTGCCTGTGCTGATAATGAGAAGACTACTGAAAAGTTTTTACAGAACAAACGTGTCAGACTATTATCAGGCCTAGTGGTCAGAGTGAATACTGCAGATTTCAGGATTTTTTAAAATATTAATAGAGATATGGAAAAAAAAATACATAACCAAAAAAATCTTCAAAAAACATAAGTTACACAATAAGTTATTTTCTGACAACACATTCCTTTGAAAACATGTATGTCAATGGACACCCCCCTTAACATCTGGCAGATGCTCAAAGTATAGCAAGCCAGTAAGCATCCCTGCACTATGCAACTTGAATATATTTGATTTTTTAAGGATTTGTAAATGTGGCTAAGTGGTCCCAAAAAGGTCAAACTATTTGCCTAAAAGCCATACGACTTGTGCTGACCTATATGGATGCCTGCACCTATTCTTATGGCATCTGTTGAGTTTGACCCAGGTAAAAGAAAATTCTCCTTAATTGTTCCTATGAAATAAACTTCCAACACTGTCCACTTGCTTATGAGTCTAGGGTGACAATGAGATAATTATCAGTGAGTCCTCTAGCTAAAGCTGACAACCAGGTAATCGTAGATTTCTCATTTTTGAAATATTGTCTCTTGGTTTAGAGACAGCCACATAGCACTCCAGTAAGTACCTGTGTTTTCTATAATCTCCCCGTTCTCTGAGGTGGGCTCATAGCAAGCCATAAGCTGACCTTAAAAGGGATTTTCACCTTTTTTATCTATTCCATAACCTGTCACTTATTTACATTTTTTCACTAATTTAAAGGGGTTCTCTCACTACAATAATTAGCTTTTAAAGGGGTTTTGCCAAAATGACTTCCCACCTGTTATCTTGCTCAGACAGAAGTAGCAAAAACATGCTGTGTAATGAACCCTGCAGAGGGGGGGGGAGCGGGGGGGCCCCCCCCGGAGGGAGTAAGCAAGGGAGCTCTGCAAAGTTTAGTAAGAATTCCATTCAACAGTGGATTCTCATACAGCAAGAAGAGACTAACATGCACTTTTCACAGTCCCTTCAAAGCTATTCATTTCCCCCTCATCAGATTTAAAAAGTGCAAAAAATGAAAGCGCGGCCAAGTCCCGCTCCCCAGCTCCAGTGGGCGTGCCTAATGCAAACTTTTAAGTAATTAAGTGTTGTAAAGAAAAGTGTAGTCTCAGGCTTCACTTTTTGTAATTAATATATTTTAAAAGGATTAAATTTCCCCTTTTGGAGGATCCTACGTCAACATTACATCGTGGCAAAACCCCTTTAACATGCTGAGTAAGGTCATTGAAGGCTTACTAAATACATTGCTCTTTTGAGATTGCCCTGGTCATGAGATAAGAGATTTTTTTTCTGCTTGAAGCACACAAAGTTTGGGTTTCCCTCCCTATCTTTTTCATGATTAGACAGAAAGAAGTGAGTGATCTCACCATGGTCAGAGGAGCAGTCCTTATCACTAACAAGATTAGTTTAATTACCTTATAAGCAATTGTTTTCAATCTTTGTTTACTCATTTGTTTGCCTTCATTGTAACACTCAGCTAGTTACAGAGGAGCTAACTTTGCTAATCATTGCTATAGAACCACCCACATCATAATCAGACAGTGTGAGGCTGAAGCTGCCTGTGACTTGTAAATAAAAATGCTGAGGGCAACCCCGTTAAGTAGAGGGTTGTTTTTTTTGGAGGATGAGCAGTATATTTTGAGTTTTTAGGGCCACGTGTATAAAAAACTGTCAAGGTCTAAAATTCACTTTGTTGCCCATAGCAACCAAACAGAGCTATTGGGGAACCAATCAGAGGCCCTTTCATTCTCCCAGGCCTATTGAATGGAAAAAGGGGCTCCTGATTGGTTGTATAGGCAACAAAGTGAATTTTAGACCTAGACAGTTTTCATACATGTGGCCCTTAATATCATGTAACTTTTTTCCCCATCACTCTCTCTTTAGGCTATGTTCACACGGCTGATTTCGCAACGGATTTTTCGCCGTATTTACGGCCCCAAAAATTGCGAAATCAGTTACAAAAAAGTAACTGGCCCTTTTTTTTCATTGATTTTAATGGGAAATAAGTGTCGTCGTTCAGACGACACTTATTTCCGTTCCGGATTGCGGCCGCAATAACAATGTGCATGTCAATTATTTCCGGACGGATTCACCACCTATAATGAATGGGGATGGTGAATCAGTCGGGAAATCAGTTCCAAATACGTGCCACACTTAGTGGCACTTATTTGCAACTGATTTGCAACTGATTTCGGAACGTATTTACGTCAGAAATCCGACGTGAATCAGTTCTGAAATCAGCCGTGTGAACATAGCCTTAGTTTTGTTTTTACAGCACTTACTGTGTTCTATTCGAAAAGTATGTGTGGCTGTAGTAACTCATAACATTTTTACTTTTCTGCTTATTTTTTGTGGAACGGCTTATGATTTTCATTGGCATCGTCCATCAATATCTGTTTTTTGTTAAGTGGGATGATTTTTGGCACTTTTTTAAATTAAACAGTGCAGTATCACTATATAGAATAGGGAATGTGTTCATTTTATTGTATGGGTTGTTAAAGAAGTGGTGATACCAATTATGTATAGTTTTTTTCTTTTTTTTCTCAAAAAAGGACTTTGATAGGGAAATTTTTATTGCATTTTTTTGATTTTTCTAAAAAATGTTTGAAATTGTATTCATTTTTTTAATTCCCAATAAGGAACTTATACATGTCCTCTGATTGCTTACATAATACACTTCAATACTTATGAGGCAGTGTTTTTACACAGACAGGCAGCCCATTTGACCATGCTAGAGGCGTCTCCGTACATACCCTGTTTCCCCGAAAATAAGACAGTGTCTTATATTAATATTTGCTCCTAAAGACGAGCTAAGACTTATTTTTAGGGGAAGTTTTTTTCTCTATGAACAATAATTCACATTTATTGTTGAACAAAACATTAAACATGTATTAATATACTGTAGTGATTTCATCACAAACATCAGTACAAGCAGCCAAACTCTGAATTTCATAACTAAAAATGCACTAGGTCTTATTTTCGGGGGTGTCTTATTTTTGGGGAAACAGGGTAGCAGACTTTCAGGCCATTCTCTGGCCCTCAGCTGCCAGAGCACCCTGCGTTCATGTTTTCTAACCATATAGATGCCTCATTCAGCATTAAAGGGGTTGTCTCACTACATCGATTCATCTTACCTCAGTCCTGTTTTCTTGGTTTCACTTTGAATTCAGGGGCGTGTTTACTGGCTTCTACTAGGCTGCAGTAGAAGCCAGGTCTGTAGCTATAGCAAACAGTGCTGGCAGCCTATCAGGAGAGATCAAACAGGTCTGTAGCTATAGCGACCAATGCTGGCAGTTTATCAGGAGAGACTGAACAGGTCTGTATCTATAGCGACCTAAGGAACTGATGCAGCCCATACAAGAGGGGATATCTCAGACTAGGTAGGATACTGTTAATGGACATATATTGCAAAGTGACTTGTTTTTGCAAGATCTTTAACATAAAAAGCAGCGATCCTTGTAGTGAGACAACCCCTTAAACTCGGGCATCGGAGTGGTTAAATAACCAGGGTCAGAGTTATTTCCAATCTCAGCTGGGGTATTGCCTGTATAATACCCCTGAGCGATTGTGTGATAATAGCTTCTGCCTGCATCATAATTTCACATGGTACCTGCAAAGTGCTGCAGCACCAGACTGGATAGCATTGCAGAATGTCTTCACCCACGTCCAAAAGGAGACTGTGGGGCAGGGCAAAAGGTTGTGCAGTGCTTTACTAAGTGAGCCGTTCTGTCTAAAGACTATGTAAGGATTATATTACAATGAAATATTCTTAAAATAGACAAATTATATAAGCATCCTGCTTGAAAAAAATGGATTAAAGCCATTTTGTACAAAAATGTCACTTCAAAGCCTATTTATACAGCTGCATGTTGCACGTACAGATGTAGACTGAGCTCCAGATGACATTTTCTGTATGTACGTTTACTTTATTTAGTCTTCCCTGTAATCATCTGCCAAGTTATGTAAAATATTTTGAAATCCAAAATGCTGATTTTATTATAGAGTGATAGGAAGTTGTACTGTAAAGAAGAAAATCCAAGGCATTGCTACGTACTTCCTACTGGGTAATTGGGAACGTATGGTTGGAAATACAGATTTTTATCCATCTCTTGTAAGAATAAAGGCATTCGGTCTTAATGACATGATGCAATAATAAAGCTGTCCTAGTTGAATAATATTAGGGCACAGTAAAGTATCCATACAAATCATCACAGAAAGGGAGATAGGTACATAAAAAAGAAGTTACATACCTTTTTCATATCTGGTTCTGATTGTGCAAAGGGGTCACAATAATTTCTGTCCCACATCAGCTTACTTTCTTTGTCATCACATTTCAGTTTAGTGAAGGGTTTCCTTACTCCCAATATAGAAGGACTCCTCCAGCCATCTGTCTGCGCAAGGTTTCCTAAAACAAGTAACAACCATGATATATTAGGCCGGGTTCACGTCTGTTCCTGAGGTTCCTTTCAAATTAGGTCAAAAATGTCTCCTGCTACCTAGTCTTAAAGGGAATGTGTCATCAAAAATGACTTATTGTTTAACTCACATTTTTATGTTTGTTAAACACATTTTTAAGAATTTTTGGTTATATTTTTTTATTTTCCATATCACTTTCAATATTTTTTAATAATTCTTAAGTCCTGCAGTTTTCACTCTAGCCACTAGACCTAATAATAGTCTGACACTTCCTGATCTGTAGAGAAAGATTCACAGTTGTCTGCTCCTTATCAGCACAAAGCGGGTCAAACTGAAAGGAGACACCAGTGTGACTAGATAACACAGGATCCACCAGTCACAAGAGGAGATGGTCACAGTTCACCCTTTCACCTCCCTGCACACTGATTTCTTCCCAGGTCAGAGAGCATGACTAGAAAACTCCCCTATAGAAGTGAATGGGACGGAGTCAGTCTTAAGGCTCTTATGTGCATGAAGCTGCTGTAAAGCATCTCTCCGACTGCTGTTAAAGCAGTGCAAGCAAGGCCTAGTGGCCAAAGTGAAAACTGCAAGACTTAAGAATTATTAAAAAATATTGAAAGTGATATGAAAAATTAAAAACAAAAAAAAACAAAAATTATCACTGGATCTGTCAGCTGGGAGTTACCAGTTAGGGGGTGTCCCTGCCAGTCTGACACTGTCCAATCAGTGCTGATTGTCAGTGTGTGCAGGAACACACCTTTGAAAACTAGAATGGTAACACCCAGTTGACAGATTTAGTAATACATTTCTAGAAGGGATAACAGCACAACACAGAGTTATAAGAGAAGATGCTCCAGGATCGCTATTTCACAGGGAACATAAGTGTTAACTAGAAGCGGCATTTCACAAGATGTCATATGTCCTCTTTAAAGGGAATGTGTCATCAGAAAATGAACTATTGTTTAACTCATGTTTTAATGCTAAACACATTTTTTAAGAATTTTTAGTTGTCTTTTTAATTTTCCAGATTACTATCAATATTTTTCAAAAATACTGAAATCCTGCAGTTTTTACTTTGACCACTAGGCCAGATAATTGTCTGACACTTCCTGTTCTGTAAATCCACATTATCATCATAGGATTACACTAAAAGGTGTCACCAATGTGCAAAAATCATACACGATCCAGCAGTCACAATAGGAGATATCACAGCTCCTCTTCCTCCTCCCTGCACACTGACTTCCTCCCAGGTCACATAGCCTAGAAAACTCTCCTATAGAAGTCAATGGGTCTTCTCCTGTTCACAGGCTCCTATGGTCAGAGCCGTCTTAACAGCATTATGGGCCCCTGGGCAGAGCACTGCAGTGGGCCCTGTCCAAATATATGACATCACACTAGGTCATGCCTCTAGCCACCCCCAAGCACACCCATATTATCACGCCACTTATGTTTGGACACAGGCAGCCTGCAGCCTACACGACTGATTGTCAATGCAGGGAGCCTTTGGGTCCCTTCACCACCATGGTTTTTGTTTGCACATCCTTAAAGACGCACAAACAATAAAATAAACAAAGCCAACCATGTGATCCTGGGTATGTTTCTTGTATTCCTGGGACAAGCATACCCTACCTGGGGCCCCTATATTTGTGGGGCCCCCGGGCAACTGCCTGGTGTGCCCAATGGAAAAGATGGCCCTGCCTATGAAGCTGCTGTAAAGCATCTCTCTAAATGCTGCTAAAAGCAGTGAAGGCAAGAAAGCTTTCCCCACAATCATATACAGACAACTGAAATAAAAAAATCTACAATCAGAAAAAAAGGCTAGATTCCCTATAAGTATGTGATGGGATTATATTTTGATGTGCAGGTACCAATATAGTCATAGTATACATTAAGTAACATGCTTTTGTTTTCAGACAATATAAGACTCATCCTTCATTCTATTGTTCTTTTGAACTTTATCAGGATGTGTTACACATTGAGATAAGAAACCAACCTTTGTATCCAAACTTGTCTGAGTTAACGCCAATTTCTGGGATCATGGAGAGGTCAGATTGGTTTCCACTCAGTACAAACATACTATGTGGCCGGTGCCTCCTTACAGGACAATGCTTCTTAGACTCCTGGTACGGACTGAGGAAAATATTCGCTGCTCCACAGGAGCAGTGCTGTCCAACGTACTCCTACACCAAGAGGAGAAAGGAGTCATGCAAATGTTCCATCTCAAGGCTTCCAGTGAGTGCAGTGATATCATATGCCCACATTGCTAGCATTCCAAAACTAAGCCCCTTCTAATGGAATTCCTGGATCTTTGACTTACCATTTTCTTTATACCTTTGCTGGGTAAACAGGCTCTGTGATTGATTGTTTGATAAATTGATTACTTAAACATACATTTATGGGCGCAGTTTGAAGTGTGTTAGCATTTAAGGTTAGCTTGGTTCTATACTTATCGGTACCTGCCTTTCACTTCTAGTAAATGGTATAATCTAAAGGATTTTATGTACAGGTCCACACACTGTAGACTACTGGCTGTAGGTATAATAATGAAATAATAATGTCAGTAAGGGCATGTCCCCACCACTGGTTTTTCAGCCAGTTTTACAGACGCTTTTGAAAACCGTGTGTAAATCGCCTGTCAAACTTTATCACGCACGGTTTTCCGCCGGACGGTTTTTTACACCGCCGGCGGTCCGAAAAACATAGAACATGTTCATTCTTCCGGACGGTTTTCAATGTGAAAAGCGGAGACAAGCCGTCCCCCCGTCGGCCGTGTGCATGGCCGCAAAAACAGAGCAAATAACAGTCGGATAATCTGACCGGTATTTGCTCTGTGCCGTGGGGACGCGCCATTAGAGTGACAGCTCAATGAATTGTAGGCTTAATAATCAAGACTGGGTTATATGAGAGGAGAGCATGCCAATGCAGATGACTGCTAGTGTACTGTACAGTTAAATCCCAATGTTGCCTATAGCACCAATTTCAAAACCGCTGAATGCAGCATTTTTTCAGTTTGGAAAGTTGACATGTCTTGTACCATACCCATATGAAAAGCCTGAGGGGGACCCTGGTACAAACCATCCAGCCTGTTGTCTCGGTTCCCATCGAGGATGGCTCTGGATTTTGGGACATTCGTGAATAAGCCTTAACTTTAATACAGCTGTTTCATTTTTGTTAGTTCTCATCAGTGCACAACACAGAAATCTTGACTGTATGGCGTAGACCATGCATCCTCAAACTGTGGCCCTCCAGCTGTTAGGAAACTACAACTCCCATCATGCATTTATATAATGGGAATGATGGGAGTTGTAGTTTCCCAACAGCTGCAGGATGCCTGGAGTAGACAGTGACCAGCTGCATGCTTATATAAATGGCTTTATATTTTAGGCAGTAGCCTTGTCATGCATTATTGGTTCTGAATACACATTAATTATCCAGTGGGATAAAGAGATGTAAAGGAAAGTAATGTACCGTATTTTTCGGACTATAAGAAGCACTTTTTTTCTCCCAAATTCGGGAGGAAAATGGTGGTACGTCTTAAAGGCTGAAAAATACGATAGGTGCGTCTTATGGTCTGGTGCGTCTTAAAGTCCAAAAAATACGGTAAAAGGAGGAATAAACAACTTTAAGGTGAAAATGGTGGCATGCACGTCACGTCTGTTTTAAGAAGTCAGTATTATAAAGCACTATTTTGGCAGAGGACTATGATTCCTTCCATCCCATCACAATGTAAACGTTGACAATTTTCATAAGCTTTTTAGTGCATGGCTGTATCTTAAAAATGTTGTGTTATTTGTCATTTAACCATGTGTAACTCTATTCACTTTGGGCAACTAACTAAATATCCAAAAGGAAAGTGATCTGCTCCCCTGTCATGAATGATCCCAAACGAAGACATAGTATGGAACGCAGGAAGCCAGCTCTTGTGTCGGGAACCAATATTTAAAACTTCTTCTTTATTATCACAACAATTAAAAAACAATTCTTGCAGATATGGTCATATTGACAAGCAAGATGTTTCAAGGCAAAGATTCAAGCATAAAGATAGGCTGACATGTTTCAGACAGATGAACTGTCCTTAGTCATAGTGTCGTCTGCATTCTTTACTATCTATTCACTTTGGGACACACTGTATTCCTCATCTCATAACATGCTGAAGGAAGGCTACAGCTCTTACCTCTTTCATTTGTTTCACTCTGTCTTCCTTTTGTAATGTAAATATTTGTTTTTGCAATTTTAGATTATGCTCCTGGAGTTGTCCTATTTTTTCGATTAGTTGACAAATGTGTTCCAAATATCCAAGTCCTGATCCGAGTGCTTTCGATGCTCCCTGGTTGACCTGTAAAATTATTTCAACAACGAATGTTTCAAGTATATAAAAAGTATAAAGAGTAGAGGTAGCATATATTTTATATATTTTGTGGCATGCTTCATGTTCTTATTGGCTTCCTGAGCATTTTCTGCACGTTCTCCTTATATTTTCTTCACTCAAATTTATTTTACATTCTTTTCAGACGTTTTTTCAGACCAGTTTCCCATCTGCGTCAGAGGTTTCCTTCAGAATATCTAGCGCAGATTCCATAACAAATGATAGAAATAATAGCGCAGCATGCAGCGTTTTTGTTTTTTTCCTTAAAATGACAAACACCATGACATAAGTCGTATGGTCCCCATTGTAGTCATTGGTGTTCATCATGTAACAAATCTGGTTCACCTCTGTGATGAAGACTCCGAACGGAAACTCCAATACAGATGTGAACCTAGGCTCCTTTCGTATACTTTCCAAAAGAGACAACAGGACATGACAGTTATCACTGCTGCTACAAAAAGTGCCACCTCTGAATGTCAAACCAAAGTGCCAAAAACACAACATAGAACCAGTCAGATTTATCCTTCCATGAATCCAGAAGAGCCAAGACAACTCCTACAAGAAGTACGATTGCTACCATCTTCTTTGAAAACTGAGAACTATCAGCTGTAAGTAAGAAGCAGTGGATAGGATTTTCAAGATGTTATAGGTTATGTCTTTGGCATTATCAAATGATCCAGCTCTGTTCACCTGTCGGGAGAGCTTTTGCGGGAGGCACGTATATGCAGAGAGCTTGCTCCGCCAACAAACAATAGGAAAAGACGAATATACAGCGTCCCACTGGTAATAGTAAAGTGGATGCAGGATGGCAAGCCAGCATACGTTAAAAAGACGTTTCCTTTATTGGTATCAATAGTAAAAAGTCACTTTAGTTTCAAATTTTAACAGTGCAACATACCACTAGCCGTGCTCAGCAGTTGGATGTTCCTCTGGCATATACTTTACTATTACCAGTGGGACGCTGTATATTCGTCTTTTCCCATGTCTTTGGCATTACTTCTTTTTAGCTATCTGTGTTATAAGGAAGGAACAGAGGAAAGAAAACCACTCCAGGCCCTATAGGAATCAAAACATTTTCTTTTCAGGAAAAAACTATTAGCCCTTCACACTCAACTGAGATTTACAACAAGGTGTTTCTGAAAGTTAGGAGGAAAGGAAAGCATCACTGCATTTAACTAGATAAAGAGCGACACAAGGTTACATCAACACAAGACGGCTAATGATGCATGGCATGAGTGACCTCATGACAGAATTCTGGGAAGAAGTTAAATTTACTTCTGTGTTTTGCGAGTCAAATACACTTTTAGGTTCTCTGCTACTAACAAATAGTAATCCCTAGCCCAAGGGATGTTTCTGTAGAATTTCTAGGAATTATACCTGTTGGCTTGTTCTATCATGTCTTTACACATACCAAAAAGGATGACATCTTTCTGGTTAAAAGGATACCTGTCAATAAGTTTGTACATTTCACAAAATTACAGCACTGGAACCTTGGATTTAACCTACTCATCTGCTGGAATTTTCATTATCCAGTGTGAATATTTAGGAATTACTCTAAACACTAAACTAAAAAAAAATCATACTTAAAGGGAACCTGTCGGCAATTTTTTTTTTTTTTTTTTTACTGATGATTACAAAAGTCATATATTTCCTCATGCACACATAATCATAGACTAAATTTAAAAGAAAACATGGAAACATAAAAAACAATGCAAATTTGCCAGTATGGGAAATGAAAATACAATGTTCACCATCAAAGCAAGTTACTGAGGTCAAAACAAGTCCCAACACAATACAGTACACAGTATTTATATATGGGAATACAGCATGTTCTGAATAACCAGCACCATCATCTCTGTGACCCCCATGAGAAATTTTAAGTTTTTTCTTATTTACCGAATACATATCAGCTTTCTCTGTGCTGTCCATGTCATCACTTTATAAAAATAACTGAGCTGATTTGTGGAAACAAGCTGTGCTCATTCCTTTTACACTCTTCATCGCCCTCCACAAAAGCAGGAAGCGAACTCCAAGCTTTCCCATAACAAATGCAGTATTAGGGAAATGCCAAACCAGTGACTTTCCGTTGGCTTCATTATGCGCGGACCAGTATGAAGATCAAATGTTCAACAATAAAACCACCCGGAGCACATGACGAATGAATAAGATTTCCTATGATGTTGTAGCGGAACAAACTTACACAAGTTCCGTTTTACATGTTGACATATACGGTATTGTTCATAATTTATCTACCATAAAATGAAGTCTCTGCCCCCTTACCTTTACATTGTGTAGGACAAAGATCACACTGTAAAGGTTTTTCAGTAATAACTACAGATAGGCTCGGACTGGCCCACAGGAAAACAGGGGAAATCCCGGTGGGCCCCTGAACAAGGCAGAACTGGGATTGTTTTTTAACTGTATATACATCCTTACAAGAGTCAGAAAAGCAGAGAAAGAGAGAAAGCAGCGTAAGGGAGGCCTGTACAGTCATTTACAGTAGCTGTAGAGTGGTCCCCAAAATAAACTCCACTGGTGTGCCCGTAAACCACTCAATTGGTGGGCCCCTAAAATCAATTCAACCTGTGGGCCTCAAGCACCCCAGTCTGACACCGACTACAGAGGTGTCCCCTGGATTTATGAATTCAAAATAAAATCAATACTTTAATCAATTTCCATTTATTAGTGGGCAAGTATGGATTTCAAAGTAGACACTCTGGCTTTAGTGCTATGAATTTTTAAAGGATAAAAAATAAAGACTACAAAGTTTTAAGCTACAAGCCATCTAACATTGTTTTTTGAGCGTTGAAAGCCTACTATGAAAGACTTTCCCCTGCTTTTCCCAATGAGGAGTTGATTTGGATCTCCGAGCTCCGCTAACAACCGGTACCTGCAGAGACTTAAGAAAGACAAGTAAGTGAGCTGACTTACGTTATTCTGCATTATTTAGGCAAATATGGATTTCGGTCATGAAGACATGCTACAATCCAGAAGTATAAGAAATCTATGTATATAGTAGTCTTAAGCTGGCCACACACATTGATTTAAAGGGGAGGCTCATGGAGATAGCCCCTTTTAGAGTAGCATTAGTATTACATGATGGTAAATCAAGTGAATGGCCATTCATATAATGCAAACACGAACAGGGTTCATCAGAACGGAAGCCTTGGTTATCAAATTACTCTCATCAAGGGACCCTCTTATGTCCATACACATTCATGAACTGCAACGTATTATAACAGCAATCAAAATATCGCTCATTCCAGTCCCATACTGGGACAAGTAAAAAAAAAGAATACAAAAAATCTTGAGGAATAATTTTGTATTGCATTGAATTTGAAAGAGACGCGGTCTATCAACTTTAATTTTTTTCTGTGTACGACCCATTTTCCTGGCTAAGTTTGAGACCTCTGCTTCATATAGTGAATAACACTATTAATAATACAATTTAGCCCTACTTTGTGAGCTCAATGATGTGTAGCGCTATCTGTACCCTTAATCATTGTTACTTACGCTGCTGTTTGAGTTTCCTATCATTAGTTGGTGGGGTTCCATTTAACTTTGCTATGGGGACCTATGAATTCTAGTTTTACCCCTGTCTGGCTGCAATTTGTCTGTATTTCCCTACGGAGATAAACATGATTGCTTGGCTGTAAATTATACCCAAAGACTCATCATAAAACAACTTATGTTTTACCACATGTTCAGATTAAGGGTTCTTCTCCATGTTTCATTTGAGAGGGGTAACAATCCTGACTAGGGAGAAGCACCATGTAGGTGTGTGGAGACTTATACACCATTAGTTGCGCCACTAAAATTTAAAAATATACTAAAAGGCTCATGGGAAATAAGCTAGAACTCTGCAGCGCCATCTAATGGATGTATCATTCCTCAATCCGACTCACTGAGCCTTGCCATGTGAATTGGATCAAAGCCATTCACATATTCGTCTGCATACAGCTGTTTTGGGGTGTTTGCTCCTCATCAGTACTGAGTTGAATACTCATGAAGGGTTGTAGAAACCTATGTAGGCGCAATGTGAATTGAGGAAAGCTACATCCAACAGGTGGCATTGGAAAGTGCTAGCAAATTTCCTTTAAATTACTTGATGCGTGGCACATGCCTATCTCCATCTTTCACTTGATGCTTGGAATCTGCCTATGAGATGAATTAAATATTGAATCCATAAAGGGGTTTTTCCACGAAGGCATTTCATGCCTGGTTTGTCCTGCTTCAGCTTTTAGTGTGTTCAAAAGGGGGCGTGTATGATTTGTTAGAACTGCATATCATGTGACCCAGCAGGCTGACATCACCATGCCTTTCCCCAGAGTGTGTTCACTCTAGTTAAACAAAGGTCTG
The DNA here is from genome assembly GCA_025379985.1 of Phyllomedusa bahiana. NCBI lineage: Eukaryota > Metazoa > Chordata > Amphibia > Anura > Hylidae > Phyllomedusa > Phyllomedusa bahiana. Next base: position 114,117 of record JAODAL010004025.1, on the reverse strand, counting down.
CTTATGTAAAAAGCTGTGAGTAACTACAGTAAAGCTGAGTGGTTATCACTTCTACCTTTCAGCATAAGGGTTCTGGGTTCAAATCCCTACAACATGTGGATTTTTTTTTCTCAATGCATATACCTGATTGAGGTTTCTTTTTTCTTTTTACATATTTGTACTGTGTGACTAATTACTAAGGAGTACAGAGGACATTAGTAGAATGACTGTGTTTGATTACTAAGCAGAGAAGAGACTGCGAATAGCTGCCTGAGAGGTGAGTTGAATACACTGAGCATGTGCGGCCAGGACTGAGGAGCTCTCGTCCCTGGTCGTATCCCCTGGAGACGAGCTGTACACTATAGATTACTAAGGGAGCAGCTGAAACAAAAATGGTGCAGAATTTTTAATAATAATGAATGATGAAAAGGATTATTATTTAATTTGCAAGTTTCCCACATTCATTTTACTTTGTGGTAAAACCCTTTTAATATTTTTACGTGTGTTTCATGTTACATACGTTTTCCTCAAGCAGCGCACATTTAGATGTTCTAACAGAATCTGAAATGACTGTTGTTCATATATACAAAGTCATTTGTTAACTGAAGCGTCAGATGTTGCACTATTATGGCACAGGTCACTGAAGGGCAGGTGAGAAGGATTTTGGTTATTTTCATACAGGTCACTGCTGTATGCTATTTGCACCTTAAGCTTGTTCCCACACGCCTGACTTCCACCAGGAAAACTGCCGATTGCGGCTGTAATCTCCTTCTGAGGACATGCAGCTGGCAGAGCAGCTGTACATTTTTGCCTTAGGTCAATAAATAGAGACTTCTTTGAAGTGAAATGAGCACATAAACTACATAAAATAACAACAAGAGTGGAACAGAGTGAGATTTTTATACCCTAGAAAAAAAGGAATAATCATTGGAGTTTCATGAGCGGCACTAAACTTCCCGATCCATTCTCCAGCTCACTCACTACAAGGCATCTTCACGTTCCAACCCACGCTTATCTGGGCAGAACATTACATGGGAGACACGAGGCCAATCCTCTGGTTACTCATCTCAATGAGCTGCTGAAGCAATTCTAGATAAATTATTAGCTAAAGGACAGCTCGGTGTATGATTTATCCATGGCATCAAGCTACATCTGCTAAGAAGCCCACTGTAAATTCTTCATGGGGTCTGCCTTAGTCAGCAATACGAGGAAATTGTATCTCCTGTCATTTGTTAGTGTAGGTTAACACAGACTAAATGTCACTAATGCCTAAAAACTGTTTCACCCCTTCCCGCCACAGCGAAAATTTTGCTTTATGTTAGTTTTTTCTCCCTGCCTTCCATGAGCCATAACTTATTTATTTTTCTGTCTACGTAGATGTATGACGACTTTCTTTTCTGTTGAACAAGATGTACTTTAAAGGGGTTGTATCATTACATTAAATTGTCTTCAGAATAAGGGGACAGTGAAAACAAGCAACTTTGCAATTGGATGTCATTTGCAAAGCTGTCTTGTTTTCACAGTGTCCCTTATCTCCGTTTTCTGTAAACACTGTTCCCCAGTGCCGGTCGGATCCCTCCTCCTTGCATTTCATTGGCTGACGGCTCTACTCATTTAAAATCTGTCTGGCCTCGGTCGTATTCACGGGAGCATGCATTCCTGCCTCTCTCACTCAGAATAAGGGGTCGGCAACATTTTCACTCTGCACAACCACCAGCTCCTCACTGCAGTGGCTTCTACAATCAGAAAACAGCAGAATTGTGCTCGGTGCCTAATGCTGCTGCGTGTAAACATAGAAGGTAGACAGATCTGTGGTGTTCTGGATGAGTTCATAGAAGACTGGATTCAACTGTAACAAACCTCCAGCTGTAAGAGAAGAAGAGATCATTGCACTGAGTTCATAGAAGACTGTTTAGACTGAATGCAGGCCTGTGGTATGTAAACATACAGCTCTTACAAAATAAGACTGCATAGGGAGAGGAACGACACAGTGACATGTGGACTCAGACAGAGAGGGGGGGAGGAGCTATGCCCTCCCACTGATCTCAAACACACTGACTCGGGAGCGAACACGAATAGTGAAAGGGGGGATGATGTCATCCCCCTTCAGTTAAGAAACACCCAGCTGGGAGGGTAAGAAACGTCCCTGGATTTGAAGAGCTGAGAAACTGAAAGTGCAAGGAAACACACGAACTGATGAAGCGATAAATCCCCTTTAAGAAGCACCATTGACAAAACCATACAATGTACTTGGGAACCTAAACAAAATCTTTTGTGGGGTAAAATGTAAAATAAAAAAAAAAATATGCCATTTTGAGGGTTTTTGTATTTATGGAGTTCACTGTGCGGTATACGAGACATATTCTTTATTCTGAAGGAGAGTACAATTGTGGCGATACAATATGTTTTATTACTTTTTTTTTTTTTTTTAAATTGAATTTGCTTTGCAGAACCATTTTCCAACTGCTTTTTTTATTTTTCTATCTACAGCCCTGGGTGAGGACTGATAGTTTCCGGGTTGAAGTGTAGTTTGTTTTGGTATTATTGTGAATTTTTGATTGCTTTTTATTCAGATTTTTTTAGGGGAGTTGGGAGTGACCAAAAAACAAGATGGTAATTTTAGTGTTGAGGGGTAGTGATTGGTTACTGCAACAGACTGCAGCACCATCTTTTAATCAATTAGATGATACAAATTCACTTTGCCATGGCATCTAACTGGTTGAATGTCTGGGATTGGATTCATCAGTGGGTGCCAGCTGTAAGTAACAACCGGCTCATCAATGTACATCAAATGTCAGTAAAGTGTGACTACTTATCATAGCAACCTGTCAGATTTTCTGTTTAATCAGAGGGTATTCCCATCAATTGACTTGTGAGCAGAGAACAGAAAGGTGGCTGCACATGCCCCGCTCTCTCCGTTTTCTTCTATGGGAATTCTGAATACAGCAAAGAGAGTGTACTGTGGAGGGAAATTCTGCTAGTTATATAACGACCAGAAATAGCCCTCTCCTCATGTACACACATATTATCACATGAAAGTTTAAAGGAGTTTTCTCACCATACAGTTTCACAGAGACACAGCCAGCTTTAGACTCACACTTCCTTGTCAGGCTTTGGGTGGTTCTATAGCAGTGATTGGCATATCAGCTCTGCTGTTCCTAGCTATTCCTGTTGCACTTCTCGAGGTTTATAAATTGTAGTACACAAGGCTACAGAGCTCTAAAAGGTAAAAGCTCATCATTTATTTAGGTAAACAATCTTGGTTGCTAGAGATAAGACTATGCAGAGAGTCACTCACCATGGCCAAACAGCAGCTTTTAGCGCAATCAAATAAGAGACAGAGGAGAGAGAGGAGGTCAACAACCAAGATAACTTTGTGTACTCTATGGGGCCATTCACGCGGCACAGAGAAAATACCGGTCACATTATCCGACTGGTATTTGCTCTGTTTTGGGGCTGTTATACATCCGCAGGGGGGCATTTTTTTCAGCGGTTTGCAGAGAAAAGCCCCCCCCCCCCTTTGCAGGTTCATGTTCTGCCCGAAAAGTGGCGGAAGTATGAACACGTTCAATGTTTTTTGGACATGTTCAATATTTTCCATAGAGGTCCGTGATAAAATTTGACATCCGGTTTACAGACGGCTTTCAAAACCGAAAATTGTCTGTAAAACCATCTGAAAAACCGTGGGGACAAGTCCTAAGAGGAAATAAACGTTTTATCTCATGACAAAAGCAAACTCAAAATAGCAATGTATTTGAAATAGTCTTTATTTACCTTTACAAATTAAAAGCTAAAAATTGTGGTGAGAAAACCCCTTTAAATCCCTAATCTTAGTTTATATGTCTAGTCAAATAGGATGTCCTATATCCTGTTGTGTTGATTCAACAAAAGTGTATTTCCCTTAATGGTTACATTGCCTATCCTTAGATTTATAACTTCCTAAAAGATTATTTTTACATTGGAATTAAAGGAAATCTAGGTAAAAATACAATCTTAATTTATAGGAAGAGGACTACATTAATAGGACACTGTTACAGACAGCCATTGGAGAACATATAAGCCTGATGATACATATAAAGCATCTGGCCACCACTTTGGGGATATCTCATTCGTCACAAATATTTGCCAGGAAGGAGGGGTGCACTTTTTTCTAGACAGAGCACCATCACCTATATTTGGTATTGCAGTTTAGCACTATGTCACTTGAATGGGGCTGAGAAGCCATGTGAGACTTAAAGGGGTTATCTCACTACAAAGATTAGCTTTCAAAATGTAGGAAACACAAAATGAAGACATTTTCCAAATATATTGCTTTGTTCATCTTTTTTTGTTATTGAGCTACAAATGATTTTTATCACCTTCTAAGGGCTCTCAGGTTTCCCAAGTGAGAGCCCTGTGTACTCCTTCTCCCCTTCTGTTTGTTCTAACTGATAGCAAGGAGCGACATCATCACACAGGTTGGCAGGCAGTGAGAGCTTGTGTATTATCTGATCTTTCAGACAAAAGACAGTGATTACTCTACGGTTTACATTAGCTCAGAAGCTTCTTCTGTCCTGGTAGAAGGTAATTTAGCTAATCTAATAAACATAATAAACAGAGAAGTCTGAATACACAAAGCTCATATGCTAATTACAGACAGCTTGACCAGGAAGTGACAGAGCAAAGCAGCATTATTTCATTCATGCATCCTATGAAACTTTGATATGAGACAATACCTTTAACTCATGGACAAGAGCAGTGCTGTATCTATGGTGGTTCCTGCTATTTGTGGTTTGACATTGGCACAATAAAATGTATATGAGGGCTGTCAGATATTCTTTGAGCTTCACTCTCAGATGCATTAAAACTGCCTGAGATAAGTATCATGCCTAATGAATAACAGCCAACCCTTCTTTCTTATACCCAGAAATTAAAATACTTTTCCCCACACTAAACAACTTTTTGGCCAGAAGTAGTTATCTATCACATGATCATATATCAGTTATGTATGCCCACAAAAATATACATAGAAAAAGTGACATGAAACCAGAATACTTGGTTCAATTACAAAGTAAGTATTGAGAATAGAATGAATATATCTGAAAAACCTACTGAAATTGTGCATGTCTGTAATTTGGGAAACCAGATTGTGAGCCTCACTGGGAACAGGGCATCCCATATAAATAGTGACTACTTAAAGGGGTTTTGCCACGATCTCATTTCATACCTCCTGTATCCAGCTCTTCAGCTCTGTGTGCTCAGAAGGGGGCGTGTGTGATTTGTTTGAATTGCATATCACAGGACCCAGCAGGATGACATCATTATGCCTTTCCTCTCTGTAGTCAAAGAAAGGTCTGTTTATGTGTAGAACTGTAAGTAGCTACATTGTAGCTCAGAGGTAAAACTTTTGCCTCCAGTCACAAGGGTCCTCGTTTCAAATCCCTGCAGGAACCAAACCTGTGGATTTTATTTCTCTTTATCAATGCACAAACCTCATGCAGGTTTCTTTTTTTAATATATTTGCACTGCTTGACTAATTACTAAGGAGTACAGAGGACAGGAGTAGAGTGACAGCACCTGGGGTTTGAACACTCAGTAGCTGCCGGAGAGGTGCCGTCTGAGCATGTGCGACTAGGACTGAGGAGCTCTCAGCCCTGGTCGTATCCCCTGGAGACGAGCTATAAACAATGGATCATTAAAGGAGCAGCTAAAACAAAAATGGTGTATAATGATGAATAGTGAAAATGTTTATTATTTAATTCACAAACTTCCCACATCAATTTTACTTCGTGGCAAAACCCCTTTAAATGAATAAATAAATGACAGTAATTCCTGTACAGCACTCCAGAATATGTTGGAGCTATAAAAACAACAATATATAAGTAAGATAGTGGACTAGGTTTTACTAATAGTGAAGACATTTGTGGTTTCTTACCGGCTAGACTTTTGAAAGGGGCACAAATCCTTCACCTCTCTGCTATATTTTTTCTCTGACTAGATCAGCAGGTTGTATGGAATTTGAGTTATGGTCTTTTGTGTATATTATTTTTTCAGCATCACTGAACCACAAAGAAATAAGCAAGCAAATATAGAATGGATTTCCTCACCATTGTTCGAGAACGTCTGGAAATGTCAGGTGTTTTCTGTCTTTCTATTTGGATTACTTCCTAAATCTATATATAACAAGTGACCTGGACCTTTGAGAAAAAAATTTAAATTAATGTTCTGCCAATTTCATTCAAAGAACTATCTCATGTCACCTGGTAATACTGATTTCCTTCAAATAACAAAGGTGACGTAAAAATAATGAGAAATTCCCCCTAAAAACCCACAGAACTGCGCAGTACCAAATTCCCAGAGGAATGTGCAAAGCATTGTCTGCTTGGTGAACTTCTTTAATAACATCCTGGTGATCAGAAATAGAGTCCGCTGTTGGGAACAACTTCTCAGCATGGTTTTCCTTTGCTTGATCTTAGCTTCCTCTACTATGAAGCACGGGAGGAACTAGAAAATCCTCATCTTCTTATTGCCTTTTAGCTAAAATCATCTGCTTTGAGGAGAGATATTTCCTACCTACAGTTTAGTAAACAATATTGTGAATTATGTTGCATTTTAAAGCAATTCAATTAATTGGAAGAGTGACTAAATAAAAAATATCCAAAGTTACCTTGAAGGAAAGCTGTGGCCTCTCATGACATGTCTGTTTTAGTAGGAACAAGTGTTACCCATAAAATGAGAATTCTGAAGTATCTTTCCTTAGATCCGTATGTTGTGTAGTTTCCTTGCTATTCCTCCTAGAAGTTCATTTCTAATCTGTCAGATGGGCGTTACCAACTGGGGGGGTGTCTGCACAGTCTGACATTGTCCAATCAGTGCTGACAGCCCCTGGGATGGTAACACCCATCTGACAGATTCAGTCATACATTTCGTGAAGGAATAACAGAGGAACAGCACAATACAGCATTAGAAAATAAGATGCTCTAAAATCGTTAGCCTAGGTCTACACAGTACGGGTTTTTCAACGGATTTATGGCTGATTCAGTATTTAGAATTCACAAAAATCTGACTGTGCCCAGTGCTGTGCCGACCTCAATAGAAAATCTGTAGTCTACACAGCACGGGTTTCTACTAAACCCGCAGTCCATCCGGCAGAAGATAGAACATATTCTATCTTCCGTTGGATTCCCGTAGCCTCAATGTACGGGGCCTTTGGAAATCCAACCGCATTTTTTTGCCCAAAAACAACGCCAAAAACAGCGGTGCAGCGAAGTTATTTCCAACGGTATTTTAACTTCACTGTGTAGACATAGCCTTATTACACAGGAACAAGTATTACTATAATAGACATGTCAGGAGAGGTCACAGGTCCTCTTTAAAGGCTACTAGTTATATAGAACATAACATAGTTATGTATAGATTTTAAAGCACAGGGTATTGGCTTATGAACTATCTGTTACAATAATATTCTTCTTGGGATAACAACTTGGATACAGGAAAAGCCACATGGGAAGGCACAAGAAGTCATGTTTGACAAAATCGAGGACCTGGAGGATGGAAGTCATACCTCCCTCTACTTACTGGCCAGCTCTACAACCCCTGACCAAGCTCAGCCCTGACCTGCCTCCCATCGTAGAACTCAATGTGTCCTTACAATGTTGCTCATATGTCTCGAAGGTCCATGATTGCTTCTTCAAAGTGCCAGCCACTGCTGTATGTCACGTTCAGCTGTCTCTTCTGTTTGAGTTGAAATGCTTTGTCTGTGAGGGCCACTTTAGACTCTTTGTCTGCCAATACTCTACTCCACCTCTATGTTCCAGCTTTAAAACTTCCACTGTCTATATGTCCCAGCCAACACTCCACCTGCCTCTAAGTTCCAGCTTATATGCCTTGCCAGTCCTTAAGTACCAATAATTGTTATCTACCATACTGTGATTATGTCACCTATAAGTTGAAATGGCATATTGTCCTACTTACTCTAGGGTTACTAAACCCCTTAGCCATAACTCTGCATAGGGATTCAATGTAGAGCATTATGGGTGAAAAATAAGATAAAGCCCTCCTATCAGTATGTTAAATACTTCAGTATCTTACCAGTCCACATTGGCTCCTGTGTCTTCTAGAGCCACGGCCCGTTTCCTCCATTTCTAAACCTTCTTTATAGTGACTTTTTGAGAAAGGTCAGATGACCGAAACGTCTTTTACAGTCACATTTAAATATTTTCACTGGAGCCTATAGTACATTTTGTAATAAAATACTCCTTTGTGTGTTTGCAACAAAATAATTGTAGTGTGCAGTCAATTAATCAAAAATTACCTGGATATAGGCAGTATATTTACTGGGTCCCACAGAGGATTTAGCATACATCCACACCACGGAGCAGGACCTAAGGAGCCTACTGGTGTTCACCCTTTAACCCCTGTACAGAGATCAAGTCTTCTCTGCAGGTCACTCCCAGGTCATTACTCATGATGTGGTCACCCGATTCAACAGTCGTCGTCCAACCACAGTACCAAAGGAGCAGATGAGTATTGTCAGAGAGGTCAAAGGGGCAGACAGAGATCTTACTAGGTTGGGGACTAAGCCAAAGGTTAGGGCAGGTAGCAGATAGATAGTGGGATCAAAGGACAAGCCAAGGTCAGGTAACAGGAAGCAATAAGTAATCATCAACCAAGATCATGCACAGAGGTGGGGTAGAGTCTCTTTAAGTTACCACTGGAGAGTGGTGATAGATTAGCGGCTAGATTGGTGGCACACTGTGGACTTGTAATGAAAGAGGGCCAGCGCATGCACTAGATGCAAGCCACACAGGGCCAGGATGGCCGACTAAGCCGCAGCACAGAGGTGAGAGGACACATTGGTGGCCACAGACATGAACCCTGCCACGACTTGTGACAGAAAGCATGTGTTTGATCACTCCCGGTGACAAGTCACCTATAAAACATGGAGTTTCTAGTCCTTTGAAACCACAGCTGCAATATCCTAGAACGTACATTACTGTACATATAAATATAGTACAATGTATTCAGGAGAGTATCGGGCTACAATGCTTCTTTTAGATATGACATAAGGCAGTAACATTGTTTGAATCTTCTTGCTGAAATAACAGTGAGACGGCCATTTCCTACTCAGGAAATTATGGTTTTGAGTGAATATGAGTTCCAGCAGATAAAGACGGAAAAATAAAAACAGCGCGTTGAGTAAGTCTTACAATATTTGTACTGAGCCAGACAATGGCCTCCGGCGGGGCCAGGACTTCTATCTCATTTACAATAAAAGATGAGTTTTTACATTCTGGGGAAACTCTAGAATTTGGTTTCTTTGAAAGTTAATTATTGTTATTTAAAGATAGTAGGCAGAATCTATGTATTCACCCACAACACTCTCAGGCCAATACAACGACCCAGTCTTATTGAAATACTACAGTTTATAGGAAAGATAAATAAGACATACAGGTAAAAACCAGTGTCTGAGACAAAGGGCCACATGTATGAAAACGGTCTAGGTCTAAAACTCTCCTTGTTGCCCATAGCAACCAATCAGAGCGCCCCTCTCATTTCATATAGAGCTCTGGAAAAATGAAAGGGGCGCTCTGATTTGGTGCTATGGGCTCTCATTGGTTGCTATGGGCAACAAAGTGAATTTTAGACCTAGACAGTTTTCCTACATGTGGCCCAAAGACTTTTTGGGCCACATGTGAGAAAAGAGGCGCCTTCACTCCAGTTTTAAGGTGCATTAAATGAGTGTATAGTGCACCTGAATAAATGAACCTGTCAAATACCTGGCATCTGGTCTATCTTGCATAGTATAATTGATGCACCTACTATAGGCGCATAGCATAATGTAGGTGCATAGCGTATCATTGTTGGCATATTTGATCCGCCTACTTTAGGCACATTCGAATGTGTCGTGCCTGGTGTATAATGCACCTAGTTTTGGTGAACTACAGTTCATTTAAATAGAGAATAGGGTGTCAACAGTGTTTTGCCGCAAAATACACCAAAAAAATGGAGCAGCCCTAATGGGACATGTCGCCCTTTGATTCTACACAGCATTTTATTTTAATAACATATTGTATTCCAGAGCTGCTGTAAAAGGAAAATACAACCAATATCAGACATTTTGGAAACCAGGTAAAGACGTCTTTGGTCACGGGTTTGTAGTATTGCGCTTCAGATTCGTATAGGCCAGTTCAGCCGAATCCAGTTTTCGGTCAGGGCAGGAAAATCATGCTTTAACGAGGGGTCCCGCAGCCCATGGGTCAGGCTGCGGGTGCTCTTGTGCTCCTGCAGTGTCCTCTGGCTCGGGGACGAGGGCACTTCGGCTCGCGTGTCGGGCCGCGGGTGCACTCGTTCCGCCGCGCCTATGCACTTACCCGGCCGTGCTCCTGGTTCCCCGCGGTATCCTGCCGGCTGGCGCGCGTGCGCCAGTTCTCTCAAATTTAAAGGGCCAGCGTGCCGGTAATTGGTTGATTGCCGGGCGCTGATCCTATATATCGGTAACGCCTCCAGCACGTCCCCGCTGGATCTTTAGTGCCTGTTGCCTATTGAGAAAGCGTTTATTCTAGTCTTGTCCTGATTACCGTGTACCGAACCTTCTCGCCTACGTCCCATGACCACGAACCTTGTCGCCTGTCTTGACCTTATCGCTTGTCCCCGACTACGAGCCTGCCTTACGATTTTGTACCATGCTACACCTCAGCTGTCACTGCAAGCAAGTCACGTCAGGGGTAGCGACCTGGTAGACTCCCGCCGCAGCTTGTCCATCCCGCTTTGCGGCGGGCTCTGGTGAAAACCGAGACCTACTTAGATCCCGGTCCCTGGCTATTACCATCGCTTGTGGTGGTCCAGAGGATCCACTACCACACTCGTGACACATGCTACCAATCATTCATGGATCACCTACACTTCTAGAGAAAGGCTGAGGATTGGTCGCACAATTTTCTCACGATTGCCAGAAAAATTTGGATCTGGCTGAACCAGTCCTATCTGAATCTGAAGGGCAACACTATCTGTCTGCATACAAGTGGGTACTATTCCCTATTCTTCCCTATCTCCTTTTATTGCTCACGTGTGTACATACTGGTAACTGTTGTCAGTGCCAGACTAGGCACCAGAGGAGAAAATCCTTAGGGCCTCTCTCTATCTGAACAGGACAGTTTTACAACTCTTTGTTGTCATCGCTGTGCACACAGGACACATCACCAATCCAGTTTAAAATGTTAGATTTTTTTCAATAATCTCATACGGAACATGACCCTTATGGCAAATGGTTGCCTCCAGTAACAGCTCCTAAAGGGGTGGTGTTTTGCTAGATCACTAAAGCCACTACGGTCTCACAGCCATTGCTCAACCGGTTCTTTTGGTACTATAGTGGCCCAGTCTGACCCCAACTTTTGCGATCACTCCTACACTAAATTTAGAAACATCCACATGACAATTTCAGTGTTTCATAAGAATTGTGCCTGTCTCCATTGCAATGAGCTAGTAGTAGTAGTACATAGAGGCTCACACTAGAATGATCAAAATGCACTTAGGACAGACAGGCTCAATGATTGTTTCTCCCACCGTGACCTAACCAGCCCATTCAAAACCCCCTTGTTTGCTGACGTCTCAGTCTTGAACAGGATCTCATCACCCAGTAGCAAAGAAAACGAGACTAACCAGGGTTTGGCCCTTTCTTCCTAAGAGCCCTTGGTCTGCCTATGTGGTATGTACAGCCACTAATTTTAATAAGAAATCTTCAGTTCTCCAGTTCTGGATGCATAATGTATAAAGGTGACTATGTCCTAATACTAACATCTTATGTGACATAGGGGTTAACTGTTTTGCCATCAAAGTCTGATAGGTGTGGATCCTATATCTGGGACACTTACCTATCTCAAGAATGGGCCTCCGAAAGTGTCAGGGTGGGCACAACTCTCCATTCTTTTCTATGGGAGTTCCCCATACAGCCGAAACACACAGCTCCTCTGTACTCAGAACTCCGATAGAACAGAATGGAGAGTTATGCATAAACTCAACCAACTCCAGGCCTTTCCTCTCTGTAGTCAAAGAAGTTCTGTTTTATGTATAGCATTGTGAGGTAGCCTGAGAGGCTAAAGTTTTTTGCCAGGCACAAGGGTGCTAGGTTCAAATCCCTGCAGGAACCAAACCTTTGGATTTTTTTTTCTTTATCAATGCAAAAACCTCATTGAGGTTTCTTTTTTATTTATTTGCACTGTTTGACTAATTACTAAGGAGTACAGAGGACAGAAGTAGAAGGGACAGACTGGGGTTTGAAACACTTCTAGTAGCTGCATGAGAGGAGAGGTGATGTACTGAGCATGTGTGACTTGGAGCTGAGGAGCTCTCGGCCCTGGTCGTATCCCCTGGAGATGAGCTGTAAACAATGGGTCATCTATGGGCATTGTCCCCACGGCACGGCGTTTTCGGCGGCTTTTCAGCCGGTTAGCGTTTTCAGTCCCGCCTGAAAAACCGGCCTCGAAATCGAGCACAATTCTGTGCTATAGGGTAACACGGTCGGCGGCAAACATTGAGCCATAGGCACCATCTTCCGTCCGGGAAAAACCGGACGGGATATGTTGATTCTCAATGGGAGCGGGGGGAAGGCTCTCTCTCGTCATTGCGGAGAGAAGACGTCTTCCCCACACGCGGCCGTGGGGACGGGCGCAAAACAGGACAAATACCGGCCGGCAAACCGACCGGTATTTGTCCTATGCCATGTGAACGCGCCCTAAAGGAGCAGCTAAGACAAAAATGGTGCTGATTTTAATAATAATGAAAGGTGAAAGCGTTTTTTATTTCATTTGCAAGCTTCTCATGTCAATTTTACTTCGTGGCAAAACCCCTTTAAAGTCAATGGTGGTAATACCCCTTTAACTAGATAACAGCTTACTTGTATTAAAGATCCTTATATTGCACACATCAGACTATCTATCAGTAGATTTTTTCCTGTAAAAGGTTAATGTGTGATCTACTATGAGTAATCTCTTACTGTAACAGAGTAAACATATCATCCAATCCTTTAATACTGTTTAATTTTCATTTCAGTGTTAACAATATTGTCGCAGGATTGTTGTCATTTACATGAATGTTCGACACGCCGCAGTATCACTGGCTACGGTTTTCTTTTTCTTCTGAAGATAAGTTACATGATTGCCTTTAAAGCCCCATGATGATACAGGTTGCACAGAAAACACCAATCCGTCAGCGCAGAGGATAAACCCGAGCTTCTGAAGTATACAAGCAACGGGAGCTGGAGCACTGCCAGGCTGCTTATAAAGCCTCATTCAACAAAGATGCTTTATTGGCTCGAAACATAAATAATTTAATCAATGCAAAATATGTGTTGAAAAATGTAGCTTGTTGTACCATGCAAAAGTGACAGGGCGGGACAATAGAAATACAATCTTCATGGACTGCAAGGCCTTTTAAGTCATCTTTAAATATTATATAATGCCTGTTCTGTGCCCTATGTCCAGCTTGTCTGTCATGTGTGGCCTCCAATGACTGCTAATTATTGTATGTGAAGGGGCCACGTAGAGAGATGGAATGCCTCCTGGCTATTAGCTAAGAACAGTTGAGCCTAAGGAACAATGATGTGTGCAGCCCCATGATTAGAAGTCAATGCACTTACAAGCAATATACAAAGAACCAAGAAGCCTTCTTTTGCAGCTTAATCCTTTTAGTTCTACAAAGTTCTGCCATAGCATCAGTCAAAGTAGACAAATAGCCATTTTCTTATATTATACTTGAGTCAATATTTGTCTAACAGATTCTTTACAATACAATCAAATGCTATTCATGTCCATGGGTATTTTAATGTAGAATACACAGTGTCAGATTCTTGGATAATATTTAAATTGCACCGTGAATATTCATGAGCTTAGAAATGAAGAATAAAATTAGATACACATTCTAGACACATTATAATGACCACCAGCTAATATCCAGAGTAACCACTGTGTGCAGCACAGACAGCAGCTAGACAGGCTGGGAGTGACTCAGTAAGGTCCTGGTAGATTGTCATAGCTATCTGCAGCCAACTGCATCTCACAGCTGCTGGAGGATGAGTGGAGGAGGATCCATAGAGCTTCATCCATTCATGCTCCTCCAACCTATGTTGGACATTACTAGCCCTGTGACATGTTGCATTGGGTTCTTGGAGATCCCCCGGGAAGAAAATCAGCATGTATGGTTGTATATGATCTGCAGGGATGGATTCATACCTAAATAAGTTGAGAGTGCCTTCCAAATGGATAAATGGTCTTCTTCAGAGGCCCCTACACAGTAGGGTTTGCTGAACTGTTGTTTTGGACACACGTCTTTAAGCCCCCTAGTTCATTTTGGTGGTGAGCGGCTCCACTGTAGTGTGTCAGTCCACCCTCGTGCACCTTCGTATCTGATGTTCATCACCCACTTCAATGGCAGGTGGTGCTCTACATTACTTATTTGCAATGGTGCTTTCTTTCTACTCATGATAGACTTTCACCACATCTGCATGCAAACAGTTCACAAACTACACAGTTTCAGAAATACTGCCACCCTTGATCCAAAAGCCAATAACAATCCCTATTTGCAGCTCTGATAATTCGCCCCTTTTATCCATGCTAGCAATGAGGGATATGTGTGCAGACAGCCTATCACACCTTTTTTACTGACCAAGCCCTCATGACATGTGACTTCCTTCAAGAGCTACTCACTGTCGAATAGAAAGTAGTAAGTGGTCATAATAATGTGACATTACAGTGTAGTACCTTATAACATATGCCCTTCTTTCTGCCTGGTTTCCAAGAGTCCCCTTTGCTTTCCCCTATATTATTTGGTTGTGGCTTCCCAGACCTGTTTACTATAGGCTGGTTTTCGTCCTCTCCATTGATCCCCCATTGTCTCCTTCTTTCCTATTTCTCTTCTTTACTTTGCTCCCTGTTATGTTTGGTTACTCTGGAGGTAATTCTCCTATGGAATTACCATAATTGGCACTTGCCATTTCGGTATTTTGTCAATGCACACCAAAGTCTATCTCGTTAACCAAGACATCTATGATCTATAGATTTCATTTCACAGTATTTTTCCAGTATTTTTCCCCTACAGGACTATCCTTATTGAGAAAGCTTTTCCTCTTTCTTGAAATAGTATTTTGTTCTGTGTCCACTGCTACTGCTTTTTGGTGTTTATACAGATTCTGTATTATCCTGTCTCACAACTAAATAAAAATCCCTGAAGTAGGAAAAAGAAACTAAAAAACGATACAGTTAATAGTACAATATTATACAGTACTATAAGGCTAGGGCCACACAGCATAGGACAAAAATCTTGTCGGAAACCAAAACCTAAAAATCGCTTTGAACCTGAGTATTTTGTCAGTTTTTTTTTTATCTCAAGCCGCTTGGTTCCCGGCAAGATTTTTGTTGGGTTTTTAGTTTTTTGTTGAGGTTTTTGGTGTGGTTTTTTGGACAGTTTCTTAGACCGTCAGTGTGAAAAGATCTCATCAGTCCTTTAGAGGTTTTTTTAAAACACTTACAAAACCACCGAACATCTGCCGTGAGATAACTGTGCTGTGTAGACATGCCATAGACTTCAACAGTTAAATTTTCTGCAGGAACTCACGACAGATTTTACAATATGTTCCTAAGACCTAAAAAACTAAAACCTTCAGCTTTGAACAAACTGACCAGACAAACTGACTCTGTGACTACAGAGTGATTTTCGTATTGAAGTTTACGTGAAAAGTTCTCCAACAGTTTTTCAGAGGTTTCTAAATACTAAAAACCACAGAAAATCTGCCGGAAAACTTGTGCTGTGTAGACATAGCTTAAAAGTCCAAGATAGGCCCAATGCAAAGACTTACTCGTCTTCGTATATTTGCACTAGTTACTTGATAATATTTTCCTCACCGGTGGTTTAGTTGCTTCCAGATTGGAAGCAGAGCTGCAGCAATAACCATGTGAAGAAGGGCCAAGCAGCATCCTGATTCTCAGATAAGTGGATATCTACGTAGCTTAGGTTCTATAAAACTAAGCTGTAGTCACTGATCATAGCTTTGTCCCAATGAAGAAGGTGCTAAAGGAGTCCTTCTATCTCAGGCATTTATTTAGGATAAGCTATAGGTGTGACTTCCACCTTTGGGACCCACACCTATCTCGATAATAAGCATATATAAGTCTCCCAGCAGAACAGAGAGGTGGTCGTGCATGCACGGACTTGCCATTTATTTCAATGGGAGTTCCCGAGTACAGCCAAGTGGACGAGTTCAGCTGTATCAGAAATCCCATTAAAATTAATAGAGAGTGCTATGCATGAGCAACCACCTCTCTCTTCTGTGTGTAGACTTTTTTGACCCTATTCGCAATATAGATGTGGGTCCCTATCGATTTGCCATAAATAAATGGAACAACCCATTTAAAGAGATTTTCTTACCATGCAGTTTTACAGAGTCACAGCCAGCTTAAGACTCATACTTCCTGGTCAGGCTTTTGGTGGCTCTATAGTAATGACTGACATATCAGCTCTGCTGTTCCTAGCTTTTTCTCTTACGAGTGAAAGAGATTCATAAAATGTAGTACACAAGGCTAAAGAGTAAAAGAGTAAACAAGCGCTAAAGAGTAAAAGCTTCTCATTTAGTTGTAAATAAACTCTGTTGCTAAAGATAGGACTTCAGGGAGTGACTCACCATGGTCCAACTGACCGACTGACAGCAGCTTGGAGCAATGAGAGATAAAAGAAAACAGGGAGAGGTGGTCGGAAACCAGAGAAACTTGTGTACTCTAAGAAGAGATATCTTCTTTATCTCCTGACCAAAGCAAAATCAAAACAACAATATATTTGGTAATGGTCCTTATTTCCATTGCCCTGCAAGTTTAAAGCTAAAGATTGTAGCTAGGAAACCCCTTTAAAGTAGCCAAACCATAAGAAAAGCAGGTAAGTATAGGACATGTGTAATGACCTGAATATCTTTTCTATGACCAAACATATAATTATTACATATTAGACATATAAGGACAACATACAATATATCTATATATGGCATTTGGACATCATAGAGGTGGTTCTATATCAATCACTGTGATCAGTCCCCTCTCTGGTATGCATGGCACTTTTGATGTATTACATATAACCAAAACCTTATTTACCCTTTTCTTATCCATTTTAGGATTGGTAAAGTGTCCATTATTTGCTGTAGAAGGAAATAATATCAAAACTCTTGTCCATTGTAATTTAGTACAACTTTGGCTTTGCTACAGCAAACAGGCATTGAGTAACACATTTGCCGGGCAGTTAAATAAGCTCCGTTAACCGCAAAGTTCTGCCACATTTCAGTGGTTTGGACACTTTACAGACTCACACAGCACAAATATTTTCCTTTATCAAAAAGACATTGTTTGTTAGATGTCCAGAATGCATGCGTTCAATAGCGCTACGTGTCAATGATTAACTACTATCAGCTGCTATATTTATCGGACAACCCCTCCCGACTAACAGAAACGTCAGGAAGAACGTTCATTGCCTCTGAATTACACAGAGCAGATGGTGAAAATTAGTCTCTAAATATGACAAGTTATGTTTTCTTTGTAGCACAGACAAGAGCTTTGTGCCGTGTCGAGAATATCCTTTTACTGCAGGTGTTCAGTCAGGTATTGTATTCGAACTACAGCTGGAAAGATGTATTTTCATCACTCATCCCAAAATCAATGGTAGGTTACAGTTTACTGGTTCATCTACCTTCAACCAATGTATAACTCTACTGGTTATATTATACAAACACTATAAAGGTGCGCTTACACGGCAAAGACCAAATACCAGTCGGATTTAGGCTTTTTTTTGTCACGTAGGGGACAGCTTTTCTCCGCAGTTTTCTGATTTAAACCCTCCTCCTTCACACTCACATGTTCATGTTCTGCCTGAAAACCAGGCAGAAGAATAAACATGTCCTAAGTTTTTCGGACCACTGGTGGTGTCAAAAAATGTCCGGCGGAAAGTCCGTGCAGTGCAAACTGCTGCGCCGATTTTCTATTAAGGTCTATGGGGCAGCGTTGCTTGTCGGTTTTCAGCCGGTTTGTAAAACCGCAATCCGTCTGAAGAACCAACCAATAACTCTTGCCGTGGGGACAAGCCCTAAAAGTCCTCCTAGGACTAAAGTCAAAATTTTGTAAGATGTCATGTAGAAGGCCCTATGAACACAACCGTCCTTGTGTTGCAGATACATAACAGACCACCCATGGACATCCCAGTGGGCCCAGACTCTACCTGTTTGAGGCCACAGTTTTATACACAGACACACAGAGCTGTTTTTCTCATGGATTCAAAGCCAGAAAAAAAGTTTTGATATATTCACATGCTCCTTAATTGCAGTGGTGCCACCATCCACCATCTCACCGGGTCCTTATGGTGACACTTCTACAGCCACTGATTGGCTATAGCAGTCATGTGCCATGACTGATGTCACAGCTTGGAACTACTTGCTTCTGATTGGTGACTTGGGGTAATCAGTGGGAAGTTAATAGAGGAACCGGAGGTGAGATGAGTTTGGGTATTTTTTTATCTTCTCAGGGCACTACTACTCTAGGTTTTATAAAAATTACCCGCACAACCCTTTTAAGTTGACTTGTGTGTAAAAGCTAAACGTGCATGGTTGTGAATTAATTCACTTATTAAGCGGACATCAGTTTCAGGTCTATAATAGCATCCTGCACTAACTTAATTGTCATGACCCAAGATTCAGATTGTGTTGGGGGATACTGCCGCCTCCACCTCCCTGTCCTCTACTCCGTGTGAATTCTCTCTTCTGCTTGAAGACATGGCCTGTGCTTCTTCATGTTACTCCGCTGACCTCTCATAATTTTTGCAAATTTAAAAAAACAATGCATCCTGTAAATGTGTCCCTCCACTTATTGCAGCACTCCACAAACTATTTAAAGGACACTGCTCCCTTTAGCTTTTGCCTTACATTAGGTGTTGCCCGAGTGTCCATGTATCTATTGTATTGCATCTTCCATCTCTGTCTTTTGCTATAATCTTGACCACACTTCTTGTCTGCTGCCTGCCCAGACCTTCTGCGCTGACCTCTTACTGAAAGAAACATGCCTACTACAGCTATTTGTAAGGGGAGAGAGTTGCCCATTAAATAGTATTGTCATTGTACTTTCTTAAATGAAAGTGTGTGGTTTTATTGTCACATCCCTCTCTTGTCTGTGGTCCCCTCCTCTTGTTGTGCCGCCTCTGTGTGCCTGTCTGTCCTGTCTGTGTATTGTACTCATTGGTGGCAATATGTGGGGGTTGTTCTGTTATAGGTTCAGCTGTTCTGCTATTTAGATTGGTGGTGGAGTGCTTTGCAGCCAAACTGAATAGTGGGAGTGGTGAATCCCATCAAATCAGGAGCCAGAGGGTGAAGCCAGGGGTCTCAAGAGACAGGGGTTAGAGAGGAGAAAAAAAGGATTGAGGAATACAGGAGAATATAGGAAACTGAAGGGAAGTAAAACATATAGTTGGTCTTGCATTTTCCATCTGGAATATCAACCTCTATTACAAGGACTCTCTGAAAGATCTAATTTATGCTATGATCCACCAGTTACTTACAGTTGCTTGGTTGCACTGAGAGATGCAAGTTATATGGTGAAAAATAGAGAAAATCAACCGCATCTGAAATAGCGACAGCAAACATATTTCTTGCCCCTTTTACATATTTACCTACCTGACTATGGCTTTAGCCTGACCCTTCTACTCTGCGTTTTGGATGTCAGCCGTTGCCACGTGAAACTGCGCCTAGGGTAGTAACCTTGGAGTTTTCTGCAGTGAAATCCAAGCCCCCACATAGGAGCTTACAGTGAAGACCTGGGGCTCCATAGAATTTGTTCCTTGGTGCAGTTGCATAGTTGTAAAGTTACATAGTTAGACATATGTCCATCAAGTTCTACCAAGGGTGGGGAAAATGTGGTTGAAGCGAGGGAGATAAGGAGTTTTTTCTAAGCTTAGCTTCCCCTAATGATGAAAAGCTTTGAACCCATGAGGCAAGGAACCAAACTGCTTAAGAAAGTCTCATTTCTGATCCAGAGTTGCCATCGACAGGATCCAGAATTTTACATGGGCTACAACATATTAATATCTTTTGTTTCAGGAAGATATCTAAACCTTTTTGAAACTCCCAAATTGTTCCTGCTGTGCCAGCTCCTCTGAACGTCCACAGATAACAGTCTTACAGTGAAGAACGCTTTTCTCCTCTGGAGATTAAATCCTTTTTTTCTCAAGCTAAATAGGGAATGTCCACTTTTGGTCTTTGAAAGGACTCTACATTGAATAATTTTTCCCCATTCTTTTGTTGGGACCGTTTCTATATTATATAAATTAATACATGTACTCCCAGAGCGACTTTTCTCAAAGGACTAAATAAGGTGCAAATTGCTTTTAACACTTCTCCTTCATAACTAAGATGCTCCATTCCCACTTATAAGTTTGGTTGCTCGTTCTTTGCACTCTCTCAAGCTCCATTACGGTCTATTCTATAAACTGGAGCCCAGAAACTGAACAGATTTCCGAGTGAGGCCGCCACCCAATGCTTGTATACAGGGGTTAGGAATTACGTCCTTGTCCCGCAGTCCATGCCTCTTTTAATACACGCCAATATCTTACTTTGCCTTAGAGGCCAGCTGATTGATCATTGCTTGCTGTTCTGTAGTCTTATGATTTACAAGAACATCCAGAAATCTTTCTCAACAAGCGATTCTCAAAGTTTTTCTCCCCTAGGAGATTATTTTTTACTCAGATGCAGAACCTTACATTATCCATTATTGCAACCCCATTTGCCAAGTGGATGCCAAGCACTCTGTGTGATACAGTCTGCTTGGCACTTTATGAAACATCTTCCATAGATTGCACTACACTATATAGCTGGGTATCATCTGCAAAAATAGAAACAGTGCTATTAATTCCCTCCCCTATATCATTAATAAATCCATTGAATAAAAGAGGACCCAATGCTGAGCCTTGGGACACACCACTCATAACCAGGGACCATTCAGAGTAGGAGACATTTACCAGCACTCTCTGAGTACCATCCGTTTTTAATCCAATTACACACTGTTCATTTCTTCACCCATTGGGATGTAATTTAACCAATTTAAATGCTTATGAGGGACAATGTCAAACTCCTTTGCAAAGACTTAAAACACTATATCCACAGCTGCCCCGCTATCCAGGCTTATGCCTAATCCCATATGTGACCTACCAGACCCACCAAGTGCCATCACGTAAGCCCTAACAACAGTACTGGCCTATTTTCAGGGTCACAACATGTCATTCACAACGAAAAAATGCCACAATTTGTAGGCCTAAACCCACTCAACATGAATATGTTCATGGCAACAAGTGGTGCATAATGAAGAAATGATCTTACCTCACTAAGCCTGCAACACTCATCCATATATTCGTCCAGGCTGTCACTTGTTGGGCATCTCTTTAATTGGTGCAAATTCTGGATTTCATCAAAAGTGTCTTTGTAAAAGTCATCCATGGCTTTAGATTCCTCCTCCATTGTAGAAGAGAGCTCTGTATTAAACAAAGCTGTGGCTTCACTTTCCTCGCTACACGGGGGTAAATCTAGCTCTTCCTCTTGGCAGTCAATAAAATCTTCTACACTATTCTCATTGTCATCACCATCTTCTTTACCGTGATCCGTGTGTTCTTCAAATTGTTCTCCATTTGAAAGAAAGGTATGAGTCACGTCTACGTTGGCACCTGCACTCATTTCCAAGTGCCCTACAGTGGGTGAGGAAGAGGCACTAAGGACCCCAGAGTCACAGGACGGATCACGGCTATGCATTACAAAGCTCTTCTCAGAACCTTTGGGAGTAGAAGGTGAGTTTGCGCCACTTGGCATCTCGACCCCAGAATCTTCAGACTCAAACTTATACAACCTCTTGAATTGCTGAAGAGGGTCGCACACTGGTAGCTCACATATGGTACTTTCTTTGGCTGGAACAACATCAGACGGACAATCTGAAGATGCATCTGTGTGATCAAATCGATCGACATTGAAACTGTGAGCACTTAAGGAGTCATTTTCATAGTCATGCATTAGTTTCTTCATGTGTGTCAGCACCACTTCTCCTTCAGATGAGACACTTTTCTTCCCTGTGAAAACCCAAAAAATTATGACAAACATATAACATAACATACATATTATATGGTCAAACAATACAAGGATTTCTATATTAATATATATATATATTATATATATATATATATATATATATATATATATATATATATATATATATATATAAATTACGTGTATAATATTTATCATTTCTCTCAACCAATGTAATGGAAGCATTCGTTAATCTTCAATAATATAAATAATGAATAATACAACTAATTTTCTTTAGGTTCCTCACATTTTTGTTTGTTTGCATTGACCAGGATTGCAACACCTTTTTACTGGTAGCGTCTACTAGTTAGGCAACATTTACCCAGTTTAGTAGGAGTATAATAGGAATTGTACTTTACAACTTCACAACAAAATTACTACATTTTTATTTTTTGGGCAATTGTCTTTTTTACTCATGTTTTCCATAAACCATTTCAGGCCCTGGACGGCTTTGGCATTCAGAACCCATAGATTACTCTAGTATTTACTTTTATTATGACCATTATACTGTTTTGCTTTTTGATGTGGCTACATGACTCCCTGTGTTTTTGCTGGACTAGAAAATATGAAAGATTTTTTTTAAATAAATGTACATATTTATGTAGTTATGGTGATAATGGAGGACTGTATTATTTGGTATCTTTCAATCTATATTTTTTAATAATAGATTTTTTTTCCACAAAAATTTAAAAAATCTATAACGGTCATGTTTTTTTCTGTCTTCAATTAATACTTCATAAAATGTTATTTTATTAAATATCTTGAGTGCTAAGTTCGTCCCATCCTTTTGTGTCTTGTCTTGTGCTACGTGTAATTTTTTCACTTTTTTATATGTATTTGCTAAGAATATATTGTCATTATTCTGGATTGTTCAAGCATTCCATTTGATATTTTCTAAGATAATGTCTGCAATTTTCTTTGTTGTAATAGAATTTTCTTTGTTGTAAGAAATAATCAATGCAAATATCTTTTTGTATGTTTATTAAAGAAAATTTCAATAAAAACACAGTCCTTTACCTCTGATCACACTCCACCCGTCATGTCATTTTAGGTGGCCCAAAAGAACACAGCAACAGAGATAGACAAGGTCTGGACAAGAATTAGCCAGCATTTGGCAGAGATGTCTGTGCGGGTCTTTGCTACCTTGGATTCAGAGCTCTGGTGTGCACTTCCATAAAACTTTGTTTTGCAACTCAAAGACAGTGGCACAGCTCTACCCAGCCACCGTCCAAGGTTCTCCAACAGCCCTTTGAGGCCATTATATTGCGGATGTGGCCTTTGATGAAAATTAGTCTGACACCACTACGTTGGAGTGAGAACGTGGAATTTTAATCCTATCATGGTGAAAAAAAATTCCTACTAAAGCTGTACCAAAACTGGTGTGTGAACATGATGCCTAGAAAAGTTTCCATGGAACAATAAGGGCGACATGTATGAAGGTTGGCGCTGATAGGCCAGTTCTAAATCGCTGTTAGGCAGTATAGAATGAGCCAGAATGTATGAACCTGTTTCCCCTTCTGCTGCTCCATACATACCAGGGCAGTGTAGTAGCCAATGCCACAAGTCTGGATCAGGCACCCACCTTTACCCTGTCTGGCTATTCTTCTGCTGATCATTAGCATACAGGGCAGTGTAGAGCAATGCCACAAGTCTGGCTCAGGCACACATTTACCCTGGTGTGCTGTTCTTCTGCAGCCTCATACATACAGGGCAGTTGTAGAGCCAATGCCACAACGTCTGGCTCGGCACCACATTTACCCTGGTCTGGCTGTTCCTCTGCAGGGTCTTACTACAGGCAGTGTAGGGGCCAATACCACATGTTCTGGCTCAGCACATTTTACCCTGGTCTGGCTGTTTTCTGCAGGTCATACATACAGGGCAGTTGGTAGTGTCAATATCAAAGTATGGCTCAGGCACCACCTTTACCCTGGTCTGGCCATGTTTTTCTGAAGGTCATACTTACAGGGCAGTTTGTAGAGCCAAAACCACAAGTCTGGCTCAGGCACCACTTTACCATGGTCTGGCTGGCTCTTCTGCAGGTCATACATACAGGTGCAGTGTAGCGCCAATACCACAAGTCTGGCCTCACGGCACCACCCTTTACCTGGTTTCTGGCTGCTGATTTGCAGGTATACATTCTGGACAGTTAGAGCCAATACCACACAAGTCTGGCCCAGGCACCACCCTTTACCTGGTCTCTGTTCTTCTGCAGGTCATACATAAGGGGAGTGTAGAAGCCAATACACAAGTCTGGCTCAGGAACCCCCTTTACCCTGGTCTGGCTGTTCTTCTGCAGTTCATACTTAGAGGGCAGTGTAGAGCCAATATTCACAAGTCTGGCTCAGGCACCACCTTTACCCTGGTGGATGTTCTTCCGTTGCAGGTCATACATACAGACGCTGTTAGAGCCATACACAAAAGTCTGGCTCTGCACCACACCTTTACCCTGTTCTTGCTTTCTTCTGCAGGTCATACATATACAGGGGCAGTGTATAGAGCCAATACCACAAGTTCTGGCTCAGGCACACTTTACCCTGGTCTGTTTCATTATGCGGTCATACATTCAGCGCAGTGTAGAGCCAATATCACAAGTCTGGCTCAGGCACCACTTTACCTGGTCTGGCTGTTCTTCTGCAGGTCATACTTACAGGGCAGTGTAGAGCCAATCGGGACATGTCTGGCTAGGCACCACCTTTACCCATGGGTCTGGCTGTTCTATCTGCAGGTCATACCATAGAGGCAGTGTAGAGCCCAATCGACAAGTCTGGCTCAGGCACCACCTTTACCCTGGTCAGGCTGTTCTTCTGCTGGTACATTTACATACAGGGCAGTTGTAAGCCCAATACCCAAGTATGGCTTCAGGCACAACCTTTACCCTGGTCTGGCTGTTCTTCTGCAGGTTATACATTACAGGGCAGTGTGAGCCAATACCACAATCTGGCTCAGGCACCACCTTTACCCTGGTTGGCTGGTTCTTCATGCAGGTCATACATACAGGACAGTGTAGAGGCAATACAACAAGTCTGCTCAGGCACCACCTTTACCCTGGTCTGTTCTTATGAGGTCATACTACAGAGCAAGTGTAGAGCCAATACCACAAGTCGGCTCAGGCACCACCATTTACCCTGGTCTGCCTGTTCTTCTGCAGGTCATTTTTTTTTACATACAAGGCAGTGCTAGAGCCAATACCACAAGTCTGGGCTAGCTCAGGCACCACCTCTTTACCCTGGTCTGGCTGTTCTTCTGCAGGGTCATACATACAGTACAGTATTGAGCCAATACCACAAGGTCCTGGCCTCAGGCCTACCACTTTACCACTGGTCTGGCTGTTTCTTCTGCAGGTCATTACATACAGGCGCAGTGTAGAGCCAAATATACATGTTCCTGGCTCAGCACCAACTTTACCCTGGTCTGGCGTTCTTCTGCACGGTAATACATACTGGGCAGTGTAGAGCCAATACGAAAGTCTGGCTCAGGAACCACCTTTACCATGGTCTGGCTGTTTCTTCTGCAGGTCATTACATAGAGGCAGTGTTTAGAGAAATATACGAACAAGTCTGGCTCAGGCACCACCTTTCCCTGGGTCTGGCTGTTCTTCTGCTGGTGCATTACATCCAGGCAGTGTATGAGCCAATACCACAAGTTTGGCTCAGGTCCACCTTTACCCTGGTCTGGCTGTTCTTCTGAAGGTCATACATACATACAGGGGCAGTGTAGAGGCCAATACACACAAGTCTGGGCTCAGGCACCACCTTTACCTGGTCTGGCTGTTTCTTCGCAGGTCATACTATACAGGGCAGTGTAGAGCCAATTACCACAAGTCTGGCTCATGGCACCTTCCTTTACCCTGGTCTAGCTGTTCTTTATTGCAGGTCATACTTACAGGCAGTGTAGAGCAATACGACAAGGTCTGGCTCAGGGCACACCATTTACCCCTGGTCATGTTCTTCTGCAGGTTCATACATACAGAAGCAGTTGTAGAGCCAATACAACTACAGTCTGGTCAGGCACCACCTTTACCCCTGGTTTTTTTACTCCTGTGTTACTTATTGAGGTCATACATACAGGGGCCCCGAAGTGTTAGAGCCAATTTCCACAAGTCTGGCTCAGGCACACCTTTACTCTGGTCTGTTCTTATGCAGGTCATACATTTACTGGACAGTGTAGAGCCAATACCACAAGTCTGGCTCAGGCACCACCTCTTACCCTGGTTCTGGCTGTTCTTTCTGCAGGTCATACATACAGGGTAGTGTAGTGCCAATACCACAAGTCTGGCTTCAAGGCATACCTTTACCCTGGTCTGGCTGTTTCTTCTGAAGGTCTAATACATACACGGGCGTGTAGAGCCATATCCACAAGTCTGGCTCAGGCACCACCTGTTACCCTGTCTGGCTGTTCCTCGCTGGTCATACATACAGGACAGTTTGTAGAGCTCAATACACAAGTCTGGGTCACGGCACCACCTTTACCTGGTCTGGATGTTCTTCTGCAGGTAATACATACAGGCGCCGTGTTAGGGCAATTATCACAAGTCTGGCTCAGGCACCACCTTACCTGGTATGGCTGTTCTTCTGCAGATTCATTACATTACAGGCTGTGTAGAGCCTATACGACAAGTCTGGCTCAGGCACCACCATTACCTGGTCTGGCTGTTCTTCAGAAGGTTATACATACAGGGGATGTGTAGGGCCAATACGACAAGAAGTCTGGCTACAGCACCACCTTTACCCTGGTTGGCTGTTCTTCTGCAGGTCATAATAGAGGGCAGTGTAGAGCCAATACGACAAGTCTGACTCTCGGCACCACCTTTTACCCTGGTCTTGGCTGTTATTCTGCTGGTCATACATACCAGGGCTGTGTAGAGCCAAATACACAAGTTTGGCTCCAGGCACCACCTTTACCCTGGTCTGGCTGATTCTTCCTGCAGGTCATACATACATACAGGGCAGTGTAGAGCCAATACCACCAAGTCTGGCTCAGGCCCACCTTACACTGGTCAGGCTGGTCTTCTGCAGGTCATACATACAGGGCAGTGTAGAGCCAATACACAAGTCTGCACAGGCACCACTTTACCCTGGTCTAGTGTTCTTCTGAAGGTCCATACTTACAGGAAGTGTAGTAGGGAAGGGGGGGGGGGGGGTGGACAATCTCGGACAAGTCTTGCCTTCAGCACCACCTTTACCCTGGTCTGTTCTTCTGTCAGGTCATAATACTGAGCAGTTGTGTAGAGTCAATTACCACAAGTCTGGCTCAGCACCACCTTCAGGGTCTGCCTGTTCTTCTGAAAGGTCATTTACATACAGGGCAAGTGTAGTGCAATACCACAAGTCTGGTCAGGCACCACCTTTAACATGGTCTGTTCTTCTGCAGGTCATTACATACAGGCGCAGTGTAGGAGCCAATATCACAAGTCTGGCTCAGGCACCACCTTTTACCCTGGTGTGGCTGGTTCTTCTGCAGGTCATACATACTGGTGCAGTGTAGAGCCAATACGACAAGTTCTGGCTCAGGCACCACCTTGTACCATGGTCTGGCTGTTCTTATGCAGGTTATACATACCGGGGGAAGTGTAGGGCCAATACGACAAGTCTGGCTCAGGACACACACCTTTAACCCTGGTCGGCTGTTCTTCTGCCAGGTCATACATAGAGGGCAGTGTGAGCCAATACGACAAGTCTGATCAGCACACACCTTTACCCTGGTTGCCTGTTTTATGCAGGTCTTTACATACAGGGCAGTGTAGAGCCAATACCTCAAGTCAGGCTCAGGCACACCTTTCCCTGGTCTGTTCTTCTGCAGGTCCATAATACAGAAGCAGTGTAGAGCCCAATACCACATAGTCTGGCTCAGGCACCACCTTTACCTGGTCTGCCTGTTTCTTCTGCAGGTCATCATTACTGGGCAGTGTAGAGCATATACCACAAGTACTGGCTCAGGCACCACTTCTAACCCTGGTCTGTTCTTCTGCAGGTCTTACATAAAGGGAAAGTGTAGAGCCAATAACACAAGTCTGGCTCCAGGCCCACCTTTACCCTGGTCTGGCATGTTCTTCTGCAGGTCATACATACAGGGCTGTGCTCAGGGCCAATACCACAAGTATGGCTCAGGCACACCTTTACCCTGGTTCTGGCTGTTCTTCTGCAGGTCATGCATTAAAGGGCAGTGTAGAGCAATTACCACAAGTCATGTCTCAGGCACCACCTGTACCCTCGTTGGCTGTTCTATGCATGGGTCATTCATACAGAGCAGTGTAGAAGCCAAAATACCACAAGTCTGGCTCAGCACTCTTTTCCCTGGTTGCTGTTCTTCTGGCAGGTCTAACATAACAGGGCAGTTGTTGAGCAATACCACAAGTCTGGCTCAGGCACCACCTTTACCCTGGTTGTTCTTTTGCAGGTCATACATACAGGGCAGTGTAGGGCAATTACCACATGTCTGGCTCCAGGCACCACCTTTTTACTGGTCTGGCTGTTCTTCTGCAGGTCATCATCCGGGGCGTGTAGGGCAATATCACAAGTCTGGGCTTTCAGGCACCACTTTACCCTGGTCTGGCGTTCTTCTGCAGGTATGCTTACAGGGCAGTGTACGAGCCATACCACAGTCTGGCTCAGGCACCACCTTTACCCTGGTCTGGCTGTTCTTCGCAGGTCATTTACATACAGAGCTAGTGTAGCGCACAATACACAAGTCTGGCTCAGGCACCACCTTTTCCCTGGTTGTGTTCTTCTGAAGGTATACCATCCAGAGCGTGTAGAGCCAATACCACAAGGTCTGGCTCAGGGCACCTCCTGTACCTGGTCTGTTCTTCTGCAGGTCTTATTACTGGGCTGTGTAGGGCCAATGACCACAAGGTCTGGCTCAGGCTCCCTCCTTTACACTGGTCTGGGTGTTTATTCTGAATGGTCATGCATACAGGGCAGGTGTAGAGCTCAATACCACAAGTCTGGCTCATGCAACACCTTTACCTGGTTCTCGGCTTGTTCTTCTGCAGGTCATACATACAGGGCAGTGTAGAGCCAAAGTCCGGTTCCGATTGCGCCAAAGCTTGGAGTGCGACTGGTCATACATCTATAGAACAGGGTTTTTGATGCCAGAAAACTGGTGTAGCACCGTTCTTACATGCTGCCCCTAGTGTGATACTTCAAATAAAATGCAACAGTAGCCCTTAAAGAACCTGTCAGGTGGTTTATGCTGCCCTCTCTGAGAGTAGGATGTGGGAGAGAAGCAGAGCTCTGTGATAATAGGGTTATATGAAGAGGGGAGAAGCTGGCCTGTGAATATAGGGTTATATGATAGAGGAGAGGAGCTGACTCTGTGATATAGGGTTATTGATAGAGGAGAGAACCCCTCTATGTGATATATAGGGGTTATATGATAGAGGAGAGAATGACCTGTATTATAGGGTTATATGAAAAAGGAGAGGAGCAGCCTGTGATAGATAGGGTTATATGTAGAGGAGAGAAGCCGAGCTAGTATATAAAAGGGGTTTACGTAGAGGAAGAAGCTGAGCTCTGTGATATATAGGGTTATATGATAGAGAAGGGGATAGCTCGTGATATATAGGGTTTATGTAGAGGGAGAAGCTAGCTTTTGGATATTAGGGTTTTATGATAGAGGGGAGGGACGAGCTCTGTGATATATAGAGTTATATGGGGGAGAGAAGCTGGCTCTGGATATATAGGGTTATTTTGATAAGAGAGAAGCTGAGCTCTGTGTTTAAAGGTTATATGTAGAGGAGAGAAGCTGACTCTGGATAATAGGGTTATAGATAGAGGGAGAGAAGCTGAGCTCTGTATATATGGGGTTTATATGATAAAGGAGAGAAGCTGGTTCTGGGGAATATATAGGGTTATATATAGAGGGGAGGAGCTAGCTCTGTGATATATAGTTTATATAAGAGGAGAAAACGAGTCTGTGTATATAGGGTTATATGATAGAGGAGAGACGAGTCTGTGTAAAGGGGTTTATTTGAAGGGAGAGGAGCTGACTCTTGATATATGGGTTATATGATTGGGGAAAGAAGTGAGCCTTGTTTTTATAGGGTTATATGAAGGGAGAGAAGCGAGCTCTGTTATATGGTTATTGATAGGGGAAAAAGCTGGGCTAATTGATTATATAGGAGGTTAAATATTATAGAGGAGAGAACTGACCGTGATATATGGGGGTTATATGATAGGGGAGGGGAGCTGAGCTTGTGATAATAGGGTTATATATAGAGGAGAGAAGGGAGCTTGGATATAAAAGGGTTATAGATAGAGGAAGAACGAGCCGTGATATATGGGTTATATGATAGAGAAAGGACAGCTCTGTGAAAATAGGGAAAATAAAAGAGGAGAAAAGCTGAGCTCTGTGATATATAGGGGTATTTTAAATAGAGGAAGAAGCTGAGCTCTGTGATATATAGGTTAATATGAGGAGGAGAAGTGATTAGAAAATAGGTTAAATATGTTTTTGGGGAGAGAAGCTGAGCTTTTTAATATATAGGGTTATATATAGGGGAGAGAAGCTGACTCGTGATTATAGGGTTATATGATAGAGGGGATGAGCTGACCTTGATATATATTTATATAAGAGGAGAGAAGCTGAGCTCGGGATAAAAGGGTTTAAAAAGAAAGAGGGAGGGGAGCTGAGCCTGTGATATATAGGGTTTTATATGAAGGGGAGGGGGCTGAGCTCTGTGAATATAGGGTTATATGTGAGAAGAAAGCTGAGCTCTGTTATATGGGTTAAATGATAGGGGGGGAAAAAACGAGCTCTGTGAATAAGGGTTATAGATAGAGGGAGAAGCTGACTCTGGATTTATTGCCCCAAGGGGGGGAGAGGAGACGTAATCCAAAGTTCTCTATGAGAACGGGGGGATTACCGTAATGAGGGGGAAGTTTTTAACCCCAAATTGAGCGTACGGCGCAATTAGGGCGAAATACATCCCAGAAAAAGCTGTGTGAAAATAGCCTAAGAACTAAGTCGCAAACATTACACAAACTGCTGACCTTGTTCTTGAACTGGTAATTCGTATGGATGTTGGCAGGAAGTATTTAATTACGTTATACTTTTCATGTAACACTTGAACAGTATGAAAGATTTTTTCAGAAAGCATTAAAAAACAAGTAAGGGCATGCCCCCGGGGAGGGGTTTTTTTTAAAAACGGGGTTTTTTACAACTTTTACGGTTTTGAAAGCCGTCTAAAAAAAACCGGGGCTGTCAAACTTTTTTTCACGCCCTTTTTTATAAGAAATCTGTGGTGGGGGGTTTTTTTTCCGCCGGCGTTTTCTTATCGGGCCGGGGCATTCCGAAAAACATTGCCCCCGTTTCATTTTTCCCCCCCGTTTTCAGGCAGAATAGAACTGTAAAAGAAAAGGGGGGGGGGTTTTAAATGCGCAAACCGCAGAGAAGAGCCGCCCCCCTGCGAATTCAGGGGCCGCAAAACAAAGCAAAATCGGGGTCGATAATATTTGCTCTGTGCCTAATTAGCTTTAGATCTGCTATATGGCTATAAAAACCTCTTCAACTCTGTTACACCTGCAAAAAAAGCCCTGCATTTAGTCAGTCTATAGATAGTGCAGGGTGATGGGATTTTAAGTCGAGAACAGTAGGGAAAGACATCTATTCTCTCACAAGATATCAGATTGTGACAAATCTGTCATGTTTAGTGACAGCTAAGGTCATAGCCCTTTTTATAGAGAAGCTTCCGTCAAGGGGCGCTTAATATAAACCGGGGGGATCAGTGCACATACCACACAAACAGTCCAAATATTTGTGTAAGGACAACACACAGGATATAAGGTAAAAAATTGTATCAATTTATTTTTTTAATTCATCTAAAAAGTTACAATTAAACTATATTTAGGTAAGTTAAAAAAGGGGGAACAAGAATAGTCAAAAAGGGGGGAACAAGATGGGGGTAATTTACATTAACCACACCAATTACTAATGTTGTGGATTGGGGAAAAAAATTATATATGTGTGAACCTTTTTGGGCTCCATTTTAATGTATTAGTTAATGATTAGTTAGTAAAAACCCCCACATACGTATGTAATACAGCATGTAAAAAGCTGTCTGTATATCTCTTGTCACTAATTTGTTTAACAAAATGGCCGCCTGTAGTAGTTTGTAGAGATCGTCGTGTAATCCAAGATGGCACCTCTTCGAAGTTTACAACCCTGTGTCCAAACTTTCCCCTGACTGTGAGGAGTGGGTCTGTTAGATAAGGATGTGCCAATAGACCCTCACAGCCAGGTTACATGTGATGCTTCTTATCTACTAATTTGCAAAAGTATAAAAAAGCTGCCATTTTGTGAATAAACAGAAAAATTTTCACAGCAACAGGAAAGTTATGATTTGTTTTTCTCGGTGCACCCTTTGTTATTTTTAAGCTAATTTGGACCCCCACAAGGACAGAATAGCCCCTTTGAGGCTATTTCCATTTCCCTAACATGCATTATGTAACATGAAGTCAGGAGTCTCTTCATCCGGTGCTCTGTTACATTGGGGTAATTTATATTCTGCATCTATATTTTTTGTATTTCTATTAAATGCCCATTTTCTTCATTGAGCCCTTTACTATTACTTTGTACAAACAAGCTCACTATATGATATTTATTATTGCACTATAGCACTTATTACACTGACTATCTGAGGTTGAACTCGAAATCACTCATTTTTTGAGTTAACACATTTGGTTATTATTATCTATTTATTTTCATTGCACTTTATGAATTCTCTTCTTTGTGTCTCCTTTTTATACTGCATGTGGATATCAGTTTAATGTAAATTACCGTCTTCATTGTCCCATCTGTTCTGGACATCACTACTCCTCATTTCTAACTGTACCGTGAAATATTTTAATTGCAAGTTTTTAGATAAATTAATAACATTAATAGAGACACTTTTATATCTTATATACTAGCATGTGTGTTGTCCTTACACAAATATTTGGATTGCTAGATCTGTTCAGTGCTAGTAGACGTTTGTCACTTTTCTTTTTATGTCTATACCTCACAACACAGCATCAGAGATCTCAGCTTCCCTGCATGACTCGCACAAATGACTAAACCAGGGAATCAGTGCACATACCCCACAACACAGCAGCACAGATCTCAGCTCCCCTGCATGACTTATGCTTATAACTAAACCAAGGAATCAGTGCACATACCCCACAAAACAGCAGCACAAATCTTAGGTTCCCTGTATGACGTAGGCTGAGTCTACCCAGCATTGTTAAAATACTGTCAGGAAATCAAACGGTATTTTAACTCCGCCACACTGCAGCTTTTTCTGCGGGTTTTCGCTAAAAACCACAACCGGTTTTCGGATTTGCCACCGGCCCAGTACATTGGGGCTATGGGAATCCGAACATGTTCTATCTTTCGCTGGACGGCCGTCAGCTTAGAAACCTCACAGTAGAAAATCAGTGCAGTGTAGACTACAGCACGGATTTTCTGTTGTGGTCTATGGGCACTGCTAACAATCAGATTTTTGGCAGAATCTAGATAGTGACTGACCATAAACCACATACCCCATAACACAGCTTCCCTGCATGACTTAGTAAGGTCACTCTCAAATAGCCATAAAGCTGTCATGTCATGTAATCCAAGACTATTTTACAGCAGAAAGAACCGAAATACCAGAACCTAACAGGACCACCAACGGTGACCCTAAGGGAATCCAAGCTTGGTCAAGGTCCTGTGATAATGTGAAGACACTGAAGTGTAGCCCTCCGCCAGTTTGTCTTTTTCCTATAGTACACTCTGCTGCCATGGGGTTATGTAGACTCATCTACTTATCCACGTGATAGGAAAAATAAAATGATTAATCAGGCCAGGCCACCTTCTTCAGTTGCTCCATAGTCCAGTTCCGATGCCCACATGCCCATTTTAGGTTCTTTCAATGTAAGACAAGGCTCATCATGGGCACTTTGACTGGTTTATGGCTATACGCCCCCATCTGCAGCACACTGTGATGCCCTTTGTGACAACTTTCTATAATAACAAACATTAACTTATTCAGCAATTTGTGCTATGATAGTATTGGACTAGAAGACCAGCCTTCGCTTCTCATAGCTATCAATGAGTCTTGGGTGCCAACGTCATGGTGGTCTCTTTTTGTCTTGGCATCACAAACTGGTCCTTGTCAGTCACTGAGATCCTTATAGATGCCCCTTTTTCAGTTACACTGCAATAATTGATTGCTCTCTTGCTGCCTGATATATCCCAGCCCCTGACAGGCGCCATTGTCACAAAATAATCCATGTTGTTTCCTTCACTTGTCAGTGGTTGTAATGTAATGGCTGATCAGTGTACATATCCATACAAACCAAAGCAAACAACTTCCACTCTAGAAGAAGCAAGGGACAAGAGAGACACCAGGTCTGGGCGGTTTGGGGGCAGGTTGGCGTTTAAAGTGTTTTTATAGTTAATTAAAGGGAAGTATGTAGGTTAAATGTTAGCACGGATCCAGATATACCTGTTATAATGCTTCCCTTGTAGAAGCTCATATAGTAGTGAACATGCCTGCACTTAGGGCCACATGTATGAAAACTGTCTAGGTCTAAAATTCACTTTGTTGCCCATAGCAAACAATCACAGCGCCCCTTTCCTTTCATATAGTGCTCTGTAAAAATGAGAGGGGCGCTCTGATTGGTTGCTTTGGGCCACAAAGTGGGTTTTAGAGCTAGACAGTTTTCATACATATGGCTCTTAGTGTGCATAGTCATTGCTGAGATCTCTGCACTGCTCCTGCCGTAATTTATCTACAAAATATACTAAAGTTTTAAACAGTTTTGATCCTGAATTAGGTGTTATATTTTAGCCGTCATACTTGTGTCACAACTCATTATAAAATGTACTATTCAAAAAATGTACCCTTAAAGGGGTTGTCCCACCATGCTGTTTTACAGAGCCTCAGGTAGCTTCAGACTCACACTTTCTGGTCAGGCTGTGGGTAGTTCTATAGCAGGTAAATCAGCTCTGCTATTGATAGCTGAGCCTGTTACAGTCACATGACTGCAGGAGGTTTATTAACAATAGTTCACAAGATTGCAGAGCTCTAAAAGGTTGAAGCTGGTCAGTAAGTGATGTAAACAAGCCCCCATCTTTTATGTTAAAAAACACAACAGGGAGTGATGTCACCATCCCTACCACTGTTTCAGCCTATAAGAGCAGAGAGAGGTGGCCGGTAATTAGGAAGACTTATTTAGAAAATGATGACTGTACTGTGACTGTCACTGATCAGTATATATTTACTATTTTGCCATAGGCAAACTTAAACTCTATCAGTTGGTGAGCACCTGAATAGGGTTTGTACCTAACATGATCAAAAAGGAAGTAAGCTTAGACCACATGGGACCGGACCTCTAACCCCTGATGAAGCCAGGTTAGCTGGTGAAACATGTTGGGGAGGTCAGGCATGACGTTTTAAATTGTGATTTCTCACCTCTGTCTACAAGTGCCACCCGCTGCAGAGGGTATCAGATGGGAGGCTTATTTGTCCTGTGTCCATTAGATTAGGGACGATCGCCCAAGTAGGAGGCTTGGGATCCCTCACTGGAGTTAATAATTTGCTGTATATATAAGGCTTTCCTGTTGGTAGGTGGGATTCCACAATGAATTCGGTGGTATTATTGATTGCTAGGTTGGGATTCCACCAGACTTGAAAATGGAAAAGGAGCTATTCCTTCCTTCAGAATTAGAAAGGGTTAAATGGTGAGGTTAGAAATCAGGTTTTTAAATAGTGTGTATAGAGGTTAAGAGTTATACATAATAAAAGTTAAGTTTTAGTGTTTTATAGATAGAGAACGGATAGAGTTTAAGTTTGCCTATGGCAAAATAGTAAATATAGTGATCAGAAGTCACTCTCTGTTCTCTTGTGAGATTCCCTTTTTTTTTTGAGACTATTTGTCACTGCTCAGCACACAACACTCTTCAGGCCACGCTGGCTTCCCCACATGCAGGACTCTGTATAATACTGAACAGCCACTTTCACCGCTGCAGTCTCATAGAGAGAACTGAATGCTGCAAAAGCAACATCAGCCGAGCTGCACGGAGGGGTGTCTGAGTCTAGGGCCTAGTTCACATCTGCATTTGGCTTTCCGTTGTTCTGTGCTGGAATCAGAAAAACCGAAAAGAACGGTTGCCTAATGATTTCAATGGGGATTTTTAGCTTTCAGTTTGCATCGGCTAAGGCACAGTTCCATCAGATTTCTGTGTTCTTACATAGCAGCCACAGTATGGAAACTCATTGGGTAGCATACGCTGTAAATGCGGTCCTGGTCCATGGGTGCCTATGACCCTGCAACTGGTTTACCAGTTGTCCTTCCTTGGACCACTTTTAGTAGGAACTAACCACCATATAACACCAAAATGGACCTGCAATTTTGGTGATGCTATTACTCGGTTTTCTAGTTTTCACAATTTGGCCCCTATAAAAGTTTCTCAGATACTTGTGCTTGATAATTTTTTCTACTTCCAACACATCAATTTCAAGAACTGACTGTTCACTTGCAGCATTGTGTGGCTGGATTCACACTATGACTACGTTTGAGGGATCGGGCGGGGTACCATTAACAAAGGTACCTTCGACAGATACCGTGACACAAACTGCGGGGCACCATAGAGATTAAAAGAGCAGACGTAGCCCAGCGTGGGCTACCTTCTCTCTATTTTCCTGCGGCAAAAATGGGCTTTTCTTGTGGGACTCAAATTTGGTAGACTACCCTAAGGAGTCCTGCAGGAAAAGTGGATGCCGGCAGGGAATTAGAGCAAACGTAGCCCACACAGGACTATACCTGCTCTATGATTCTCCTTATGCCAGCAGCGGCGCCTTTTTCATGGTACCCCGATAGATATCCCAAATGTAGCCACCAACGTGATATGAACCCAGCTTATCAAGTTCATCAGTGTTATTTACCTAACCATATGGTGTTATAGGTGTTGACTCATGGTGACAACCATTTTTTATTCTAGAGAACAGCTGATTACCACGGATATGGCTTCAGAGACTGCTAGTAACTAGCTGCCATTGCTTGGGGGGAAGGCTCAGAAAGGGCTGCAGCTATAAAAGTTTAAGGGTGCATTCCCATGGCACATGGATTTTCTGACGGGTATTTGGTCCTTTCGGCTTTTGTCTGCGGTTGGCATATTCAAGCTGTCCCCCTTCGCACCCACATATTTATGTTCTGCCTGAAAACCGGGGGGGAAGAATGAACATGTACTAAATATTTAGGAATGCCAGCGGTGTCAAAAGCCGTCCAGCGGAAAATCCGTTCAGTGTGATCTGCTGCATGGATTTTCTATTGAAATCAATGTAAAAGGTTGACAGTCGGTTTACAGACGGTTTTCAAATCTGAAAACCGTCTGTAAATCCAAATGAAAACCAGCGCCGTGTGTACAAGCCCTAATATTTCATGCCATTGATTCATAGGAATGACTGCCTATGTAGTAGTAGTATAATGTTGTACCGTGTTAGCCATAGAAAGTAGTAGAAGAGTTTAAGAATCAGGCGATAAACCTTTTTCAGGCTAACTGAGTATATTTGATAGTGAGCTTTCGTGAGTATTAGCTCCCTTCTTCAGACATGATGTTATACAACAACTGAAAATTTACAGACTTTTTATACACAAAAGACCTGGACCTTCAAAGGGTCTTAGAATTCTTAAAAGTAACAAAATGCAATATAAGCAGGGAAGTTCATTTACAACACAGTCAAGAATCAACTATCTGGAAACTTGTGAGGCGTGACGGAGGGGTCAGTAATTCTGCGTCTTATCTCGTAGCCATCAGGTGTAATTTGTGGCTCTACAGTTCACACATAGTTTGACATAAAGCTGGCATGAAATATTTAGCCCATTTTGCAGAGTCTGAAATTTTTGCATTAATTTAAATTCCCACTCCTTTCTCTTCCTCTGCGTCTTAAAGTGTCCCATTAAAACCGTAATCTTCAAATCTTCATTAGAATGGTCATCTCTGTATAACACCATGTCTGAAGAAGGGAGCTAGTTCTCTCGAAAGCTCACCATCAAATATACTCAGTTAGCCTCAAAAAGGTATCGCCTGATTTCTACACTTGCCTATGTAGTACACATATGGGCTAGGTCCACCAACCTGAGGATCTCCACTCTGCCTAAATAGTGTCTGAAGTTGTGTCAATTTCTATGGGTTGTCTTGATATGACTCCTGCTATAATATTTAGAACAATATATTAGTAACGAAAAATAATTCCATTTTCTTATCTGCAGAGAGCATACCGTACTGTACTAGAGTTACCCATGTGCCCCAGCATGTGCCAATGTAATTACTGGCTTCATGATAAGTACTTGATTTAGCGGGTTACCTGGATGATGAATAAAAAACGGAAGCTCATTAGTGAACAGGAACATCTTTGGCTCAGGTGAATAAAGTGAGCATTGTTCTTCTATCCCCTGGAGTAGAAAATGTTACTTTTAAAGTACATCCACTGCAGTACACAATTACGTTATTCTGTGCTGTGTACTACGTAGGTGTACAAAATGTCTGCTTCCTGTTTGGCTATAACAATGATGGGCTAAGAAGCTATTTCAAAAGCAAGTAAAATAAGATCCTCTCCAAATCCGGGTTGTGCTCCTGCATTACTCAATCATTCTTGTTTTTTCTTTGCACTGATATAAATTTTTTAAATATTATGATTTTTAATGTTTTTACTTTACGCATCTCTACAATATTTTTAGAGTCACAAATATTCAGACTATAATGTAAATAGATAAAAAATATAAAAACTCAAATATTCATTCAATCACGTTTTATGTTATTTCTAGAAAAAAATTTAAAGCTAACCTTTCAGTAAAAAGCGAAAAAAAATCTATTTTTGCCGGGGAAATTTCCCAAATCTTCTTAAAAGGGTCCAATGTTTTTAAAAGGGATGTGTCACAAAAATGATTGTTATGTCCCATTTTTATTTTAAAAAACATTTTTTTTTGGGAAATTTTTTTGGTTATTTTTTTTTTAAATTTTTTTTTTAATCCTTTCAATATTTTTTTAATAATTTTAAGTCTTGCAGTTTTCATTTGGCCACTAGGCCTTTTTGCACAGCTTTAACAGCATCAGAGAGATCTTTACATAGCTTTTGCAAAAAGGATTTTAAGACTGACTCCGTTCCAGGACTTCATAGAAGTTTTTCTAGTCTTTGCCTTGCCCGGGGAAGAAATCAGTGGCAGGGAGGTAAAAGGGGTAACTGTGCCCACCCCTCTTGTACTGGTGGATCCTGTGTTATCTATTCACAGGTGTCCCCTTTTTTGAAACCTCTTTGTTGAAATGAGCAGACAATGACAATTTTTTCTGTACGAACAGAAGGTCAGATATTATTGGGGCATGGCCAAAGTGTAAGACAAACAGGACTTAAGATTATTAGAAAAATTTTAAAAAGTGACTGGAAAAAAAAAAAAAATATATAACCAAAAAAATTTTAAAAAAATGTGTTTTACATAAAAACTGAGTTAAACATAAGCATTTTTGATGAAAATTTCCCCCTTTAAGCAGGACTTGGGCCCCTGTACACCCCATGCAATCATAATATAAGTCAGTTTTAGTTTTAAAAATACGAAGTAAAATTCCACAAGAAATAAAGATGAGGCGGATTGAAACAAATGAGTCCATATCTGACTCCTGGGCCTTAGCTGCATGGGTGCCACAGCGGCCCCCTGTCGCTACTTACTTTTGTTCACACAACGTTTTAACCGTGTCTAAAGCTTAAAAACCTTTTAAAGCTAAACGTGCCTGAGATCACAGCTGATGGCCAAAATGGTTGATCTGGCCCCTTAAAGTGAGTGGTGTCTCCACCCCCGCTACTTTTTCTTTCCATCATAGACTGTAGGTGTGGGTATATCCCTTCCTTCCAAAGGGCAGGCTTAAACATATAAATCATTGTATATTTTATTAAAAACAATTGACTAGGGATTTTTTCATGGCTATATGCAGTGGGTTGCAAAAGTCTTCATACCCCTTTCTAAACATGCAGCAACAAACTTAAAAGTATTTTACTGATATTTTAGGGGATAGAAAAACACAAAAATAGGGAGTAATTATTGAATTGAAAAAAATTAAATTGGGGTTTCCAAAATTTGCAAATGAAAAAACTGAAAAGGTGGGTACTTATTCAGCCCCTTTTTAACTGATATCCCTAAATAAAAACTAGTACCAAATTCCTTTAAACACCTTATTATGATGGGTTTTTTTTAATCATTTATTCTCATATTTTCAACAGTTGTTTTTTTGAAGGCTCAGAGGTTTAGAGAACATTGTAAAAAAAAAAAACAAAAAAAAAAAAGCATCATAAAAACCCAAGAAAGCTGGAAAGCTCAGGGATAAAGTTGTGGCAAAGTGTATTGCAGAGTTTGGTTTAAAAAAAAAAAATTGCCCATGCTCTGAACATCTCCCAGAGCAATATTTAATCCATCATTTATGAATGTAAGGAATATAGCACAACTGCTGACCTACCAAAAATGGCCGTCCCCCCCAAGCGCCGACCAGGAGGGAGAAATTATTAAGGGCAGCCAAAATGCCCA
This sequence comes from Phyllomedusa bahiana, assembly GCA_025379985.1. Classification (NCBI taxonomy): domain Eukaryota; kingdom Metazoa; phylum Chordata; class Amphibia; order Anura; family Hylidae; genus Phyllomedusa; species Phyllomedusa bahiana. The sequence goes on along the minus strand of JAODAL010004025.1, from coordinate 73,485 downwards.
TGGCCATTCTAGAGGAACTGCAAAGATCCACAGCTGTGGTGGTAGAATCTGTCCACAAGACAACTATTAGTCGTCTACTCCATAAATCTGGTGACAAGAATGATAAGAAGGAAAAGCAACCCCAAACCCTTTTTTGCGGTTGAAGAACGCTGGGGGGGGGGGGGACAACAACATGTGGAAGAAGGTGCTCTGATCAGATGAGACCAAAATTCTTAAAGCTATGTGTGGAGGAATGGCAACTCTGGACATCACCCTGAACACACCATACCCACCTTGAAGCATGGTGGTGGCAGCATCATGCTGGGGAGAGGCTTTGCCTCAGCAGGGACTGGGAAGCTGCTCAGAGCTGATGGGAAGATGGATGGAGCTAAATACAGGGCATCATTTTCTTAACACTTCACAACTACTTGCTACTTTGTGTAGCTCCATCACATGAAATATCAAAATACAACGTTTAAGTATGAGGAACAGTTTAAAGGGTAGGAAGACTGGACCCATTGTATGTATTTTAAGCACATCTATTTACATATTATATGATGTTACTCTTAGTGTTATAGGCTTGGAGGGTTTTCCCCTATTTTGCACAGATGATCTACTTTTTATGGTCTTTATAGTTGGAATCACTTTACTCTGGTGTATACTTAAAAAAAGCTACTTTATGATTAATTGGGTTTTGGGTGCATTTACTTGGTCTTCATTTATAAGTGTTGCCAAATTTCAGTTCTTAAAGCCTCCAATAGCAGAAACCACATGGGTTCAAGACCCAAACTCTTTTCACAGTGCCTAATGAATTCACAGGAACATTACTCTTGGGCTGGGTTCACAGTGTGTTTCTCCATCTTTTTTTAATTGTGGTTTTTGTAATTAAAAAAAGGGTTTTCTCATCTCAAAGTTTCATAGGATGCTGAATGAAATAAAGGCCTTTTTGCTCTGTCACTTTCCCGGCAAGCTTCTGATTTAACCTCTGCAATTAGATAAAAACTCATGAGGTCGGGCCGGGGAAGCTTCTGAGGGAAAGTAAACGAGTAAATTTAAAGGCTTTTGTCTGAAAGAAACAGATAACAACTCTCACTGTCCCCCCAAAATTTGTGCTATGCAAAATTTGGTGATGACATCACTCCCTGCAATCAGATAGAACAAACAGCAGGGGGGGGGGGAAATAACAGGTCCCCTCCTTGGGGAACCAGAGAGAGCACAGGGTAATAAAACCTTGTAGCTCCTTGGGGAAAAAATCTTTTCTTGTGTTTTCCCCAAAAGTTTTAAAGTTAATCTTTTTTAGTGAGACAAACCCCCTTTTAAACTCTAATCTAGAGCACAGATGAAAGGTGGGTTCATTTAAAAAAGCCTGCATTTTTTGAAAACTTTTGTTTGTGTTTTTGAGGGCATTTAAAAAAAACGCAAAAAAAAACGCTGTTAACCACCCTTAAAGGGGTTGTCCAAGTTTAATAAATTAGGGTACGTCCACACAGCAGAGTTTTCAGCCGTTTTTTCAGACAGTTTTCAGATTTGAACCATCTTCATAGACGTCAATAGACAATCCTATTTGTAGTTTTCACAGCTTGGAATTTCTGATGGTCAGATTTCAAATCTGAAAACCGTCCCCAAAAACTTGGAACATGCACGTTCTTCCACCAGGTTTTAGAGCGGAAAATGTACTGTTCAATGGGGGACGGCCGAATCCACAAACCGCGGACAGAAACCGTCTAAACCCTAAGGCCTCGTTCACACGGCTTATTTGCCCCGGATTTGCCACGGTTGACGATCGCAATCTGTCGGCAAATCAGTCAAAATAAATCACAGCCCTTTTCTATTGATTTCAATAGAAAATACGGTCTCGGCACACACGGTTTTTTCCGTGCCGGATTCTGCCGGGGGGATTTACGCGCAATGGGCGGAAAAAAAAAGTGCGTTTCAATTATTTACGGGCGGGTTCACCCCTACAATATTGGAGATGGGAATCCGTCGGGAAATCAGTTACAAATACGTGCCCACTTATGGCACTATTTGAACTTATTTCGGAACGTATTTACCATCGGCAATCCCACGAAATACGTTCTGAAATAAGCCGTTGAACATAGCCTAAACGTCAAAAGACGATTAAAAAAGTAAAAAAATACCGCGGGTTTTTGTTATTTAATCAAAATTACCATATTTTTTCACTGCCCTGTGGCCGGACCCTTCCCGTTCACAAAAGGCTTATTTCGACGGATTTGCCGACGGAATTGACGATCGTCAATCCATCGGGCAAATCCGTCCAAATAAAGTCAACAAAGTCCTATTTTCCCTATTGTTTTCAATAGAAAATACGGCTTGTCGTTCCACAACGACGCAAAATTCCGTTCCGGATTGCCGGGCCGCGGATTGACGACGAAAATCCGGAACCGGAAAAACAATTGGGAAAAATGTCAATTATTTCCGGACGGATTCACCAACTACAATGATTGTAGATGGTGAATCCGTCGGGAAATCATTACAAAAAACGTGCCACACTTAGTGGCACTTTTTGCAAACTGATTTTCAACTGATTTCAGAACGTATTTACATCGGAAATCCGTTGTAAATACGTTCTGAAATAAGCCGTGTGAACGAGGCCTTAGAGGGACTACAGGAAATGTGATAAAATAAAAGAACAAATATTACTTAGCAGTGATGCATGTACGGAGACATCGTGGCTACAGCGGTCACGTGCCTCTACTTACATTACCATTGGGAGTTGTTCACTTCCAAATAGTGATGTAATTTAGAGGCACCTGACCAATGAGTGGCTGCGGCGGTGAAGTCCTGATTAAGAAATAGTAGAATGAAAACAAAAGAAAAGTTTAGAGAAAAGACGGCTCTGGAAGGACATAATAAATATGCATAAATATATTAAAGGCGAATATAGAGCTCTCACTCAAGATCTATTTATACCCAGGATTATATCTAGAACAAGGGGGCATTCTCTACTTAAAAGGGGAAAGAAAACTTTCTCATAAACATAGAAAGGGATTCTTTAATGAAGAGCAGTGAGACTGGGTAACCTGCAGGGGAATTCAAAAAAGTCTGGGTGTATTTTAGAGTGTAAAAATTAACAATTTTTTTGTGACCAGGATTCTGGAGAAGGGTCTGGGGTACATTTCTAATGTAATATAACAATTATAGGACCCGATTCTGGGGAAGGGCTGGGAAATTTCTAGATTAATAATTAACAAGTTATAGTGACCCAATTTTGGAAAGGTCGGAATATTTCTGGATGTAAAATTAAAAACGTTATAGTGACCAGGATTTGGAGAAGGGTCGGATACATTTTTAGATATAAAAATAAACAAGTTTTTATGACCCGGGTTCGGGGGAAGGGTCGGAAAACATTTCAGAGTAATAAAAAGAAGTTATAGGACCGGTTCTGGAAAGGGGGCTGGTAAAATTTTTTATGTAAAAAAATAACAAGTTTAGTGACCAGGATTTTGGAGAAGGGTCTGGAACATTTTAGATGTAATAATTAAAAAAATTATAGTGCCAGGATTCTGGAGAAGGGGCCAGATAATTTTTTCCCCAGATGTAATAAAATTTTCAATTTTAGTGACCGGGATTCTGGAGAAAGGGGCGGAAAAATTTCTAGATGTAATAATAGAACAAGTTATAGTGACCAGGATTCTGGATTTATTCTGATTACCAGATTGGAGTCGGGGACAATTGGCTTCTACCTCATTGGGGTTTTTTGCCTTCCTCTGGATCCACACTTAGAAAATAGGCTGAATGGATGGACATCTGTCTTTTTTCATTTTTCAGATTTACAAACTATGTAAGAAAGGCGGTTGAACTGGGACTGGAGGAAAGTGAGTATATGTTTTTCTTTTTTTTATTTTAATGGGGCCCCAGGAGCTAACTATAATTTTTTTCCTAAGAACTGGACAACCCCTTTAAGGCTATGCCTACACAGCACTGGATTCTCGTTGGATTTTCAGTGGATTCAATTTTGAATCCGCCCAAAAAAACGACTGAAACCCACGCTGTGTGCCCTAAATGAAAAAACGTGCTCGGGGTTTTCTACAGTTCTACCTTCCGCTGGATACCCACTGGACTCCACTGGGAATCTGAAATCCGCCGGCGTTTTTTGACTGCGGTGTGGCTTAGTTAAAATATCATCAAATTTCCGACAATATTTTAACCTTGCTGTGGAGACATAGCCTAACAACTGAGTAATGTTTTTTTTTTTTTGTATTTTGGAAGAATCTATAACATTGCCTAAGGCTAGCTTACCATCCTAAATTCTTGGGCAACTGGTAGTAGAGTTCCTGTCAGTACAAGAAAGATGAGGTAATGAAGGCGATAAAGGAGGAAAGGTCAAGAGTAGCAAGGCAAGGACAAAAAAGAGAAAATGAGAGGAAAAGGTGAAAGGCAGTTTTGCATCCTTTTACAATTTGCACTTTTTTTACCTGTTTGCTTCTAAATTTATAAAATCAAATCATTCCCATTCCCCTTTAAATGGGCCCTTACCCCCGGGCCTTTCAATGATAAATAATCCTGCACAGAATAACCTTAGTGTGTATCTACAATAGTGGGTACCTATAGTTATTATTATATATCAGTAGTACATACCTTGTAATACTGTATTCTTTACGTTCTACACCGTGTAGTTCCCATTTTCCTGCCTGCAGCATTTCTGTTCATAAACCTCTGTATTTAACAAAAAAATAATGTACTGTAACCGTGTGACTGGAAAATATGGAGGAGGGGGCTCATCTGCAGTTTGTCTCCTTTAGGGCATGTCCCCACTGCACGGGTTCGCAGCCGGTTTTTCAGACGGTTTGCGGTTTTGCACAACGAACGGTTTCTCCTCCCGTGGGCTGCCCGAAAATCTTTCAACATACACTTTCTTCCATCCGGTTTTCGGACGGAATATGTGCATGTTCATTGGGAAGGGGGAGGGCTTGTTTCCGCTCATCGCCGCCTCCTTGGCGGCCGTGTGCACTGCACACAAACCGAACAAATACCGGTTGGATAAACCGGTATTTGTACTCTGCCGTGGGGACGCACCCTTATGTGTATTTTTGAGTAGGAGGGGAGCACTGAAGAAGAGAACACAATAAAAGTGGCCATACACTTTGTTGTAGGTGTTGGACAAATGTTCAGCTATTCTTCCAGCTACCCAGAGCCCCGCCTGATGCATATGCTTGCTTGGCTGAGCATCCATGTGTTCCAGTAGGAAAAGCAATATAAGTCACAGTCGGGCACCTCTGGTGGAGGTTTATCTCCCATAAACTAAAGGAGTGAACATATAGTAACCAAGCATGCCCCATCCTTCCTTCTCCCAACAAGTGTAACTGAGTGAGGACACTGCCATACATCAGAGAGTTGGCCAAACGCAGTGGGTTTGAGCTAAATTCATCCGATTTATATGGCCACCTCTTTCCTTTTGCTGCAATTCGAGTTAAAGACATATGCACTTGGCTGAAGTCCCATAGAGAAGTGAAAGCAACACACGCATGGTCACCTATTTGTCTGCTGCGGCCGTGAAACAAATGAGTGGATATAACATAAACCCCTTTAAAAGGGTTTTGCCACGAAGTAAAATTGACGTGGGAAGCTTGCAAATGAAATAACAAACATTTTCACCATTCATTATTATTAAAAATTCTGCACCGTTTTTATTTTAGCTGCTCCTTTAGTGATCTATTGTTTACAGCTCATCTCCAGGGGATACGGCCAGGGCTGAGAGCTCCTCAGTCCTGGTCACACATGCTCAGACATCACCTCTCTTCTCAGGCAGCTACAGAGTGTTCAAACCCTAGGTGCTGTCATTCTACTTCTGTTCTCCTTAGTAATTAGTCAAACAGTGCAAATAAATAAAAAAGAAACCTCAAACGGGTTTGTGCATTGATAAAGAGAAAAAAAAACACAGGTTTGGTTCCTGCAGGGATTTGAACCTAGGACCCTTGTGCCTGGAGGCAAAACTTTACCTCTAAAACTACTCACAATGCTTTACTAAACAGACCTTTCTTTGACTACAAAAAGGGAATAGGCCTGGTGGGGGTCATCCTGCTGGGTCACATAATATGCAATTCTAACAAATTACACACTCCCCCTTCTGAGCACACAGAGCTGAAGAGCTGGATACAGGAGCTATGAAATGAGATCGTGGCAAAACCCCTTTAAGCGTTACACCAGGAAGATAAAACTAACTCAAGTAAGGATAGCAAAAATGTGCGTTCACAGAAACAGTACCACACAAAAAACAGGTTAGGTTAGTCTTGACACCTATCTAATATACATCTAGAGCTGCTAGATTGTAAACCCATGATATAGAACCTACTGTACATACAGTCTACAATGTAAGGTGAAGAGTGAAGGACCATTGTCTTTATGGGTACCTATTCCTCAGTTAAATGTCCTCCAAATTACTAAGCAGAGGACAGAAGACATAAGTCGCACCTGATTTTTTAAATATAGGATCAGATGATTAGAAGTTAGATAAGGGAGAATGTCAGCCATCTATACTCCAATAAATGGTTGAGAGCTTTACGGAGAGGAAGAACTTGTACAACAAATCCTGTGGCTGGCTGATTGTGAGCTCCCGTTTACTGATATTATTCTGAAAGTGTCCTCTGGTAACGAGATCTGTTCCATGTTCATTCACAGCCATATAACAGCTAAACAGCTTTATGTTTTTAACTTGAAACCGAAAAGTAAATGATAATGATATATACCCAAGACTTCACACGTGCTGCACCAATTCTCTGGAATGTGCTACCCCGTGTGATCAGGCAAACTCATAACACTCAGTTTTAGGTGCACCCAGAGAATATAGCTTTGCAGGCAGGCCGACCAAGATCTATAATTGCTAACCCCCCAATTTCTGTCACAGACATTTCTGTCACTCCATGGATTTGGGCACTTATCTGTATGTACATATACTGCCTGGGTGGCAGGTTCACCCCTCTACACCCACAAAGATTGTAAGCCCTTGTGAGCAGGGAACTCACACCTTGTGTTTGATCTGTTAGTAGTATTTTACTACATAATGTTTGTTGTTTGCTTCTGTTTATATCGTCTAAATTGTAAGGTGCTGCGGAATATGAAGTCACAAGTCCTCTTTAAAGGGGTAGTCCCGTTTCGGGAAATTCACTTCGCCAGCCACTACGAGCAAGGAGCAGCCAGCGAAGAAAATTTCCCGAAACGGGACTACCCATTTAGACCCTTCCCGACATTAAACATATGGGTACATCTAGGGGATTGTGCGAACTCACAAGCAGAGCCCACGCGATTAGTACATGGAGCAAGCTGTACCAATCACACCAATTACACCTGGCTTCATGCGCTATTGGCCAGGACCAGAGCTTACTCCGGTTGTGGCCGATTAACCTCTTACATGCCACAGTCAACTGCAACCATAGCAGATAAGGGAAAGACAGAAGGAGGGAGCTTACACCACTAGAAGAATCCCTGAGGGGTGTTTATTTCAAAATTGGGTGACTTCTGGAAGGTTTCACTTGTTCTGGTACTTTGGGGACTTGGCAAATATGACATGGCAACCACAAGATCTGGGCTCCAAAAGCCAAATAGAGCTCCCTTGCTTATATGCCCTGCCATGCACTCCAACAGCAGTTTACATTCACATATAGGGTATTGCCGAACATGGAAGAAATTGTGTGACAAAATAGGGGTGCCTTTTTTTCCAGAATTCCTTGTAAAAATTGAACATTTTCAGCTAAAACTACATATTACTGGAAAAAATTTTTTTTTCCATTTTCACACGCAAAAAAAAATCTGTGAAACACCTGTGGAGTCAATATACTCACTGCACCCCTGGATATATTCCTTAATGGTCTATTTTGCAGCAAAAAAACTCAACACGCCATATTCTCGATATAAATTAACTGTAAGGTTATATTCACACGGCGTAAATTCGTTGCGCATTTGCGCTTAATACGCGGCGAGATGCGCGCCACAATTACGGTAATCCATAGCTCTCAAAGAGAACTATGGATTACGCCTCGTCCCCCCCCCGCGTACAATACGGCAGGCAAAACACATTGTTATGCACCTAAAAAGGCGAATTAAATACAGTAGCAATGATATGTTGTTCACCTGCATAACGCAATCGCATTACACACACTACACTAGCACTGGTACGCTACGTGCCTCGATTGCACAATGTGCCTTTTTAGGTGCATAAAGTTTACTATGCCAGGTACACCAATCTTTAAAAGGAGCGTACTTTCAGGCGCACTTTACACTGATTAAATGCGCCTAAAAACTGCCGCGGTGAAGACAATTTTCGGACATGTAGCCCATAGTTTTTTCTTCTGTGAACATTTTGAATTATATATCCATTATGACTAAATATCTTCTGTGAATAGCTCTGTCAAGAATAGTGTTGATCAAACTGTTCGAGAAAAGTTAAGTTTGAGTCAAACTTCACGATTTTTTAGAACTTGAGCTGAACCGAACATTTTACTGTTCGTTCGAGCAAATGTTCGCATTCTAGATCGCGTTAGACGCATTTTTAGGTGCATTAAATCAGTGTAAAAAGCGCCTGAAAGTACGATCTTCTCAAAAATCTGGCATCAGGTATACCTTGCATAGAAAAGATAATAGGCCTAGGTAACAAAAGGATTTACAAACATGAACACATCAGGAGAAGCCACAGGTTCTCTTTAACCCCTTCCCGACAGAGGGCGTATGGATACGCCCTAGCGGGAAGTGACTTCCCGCAAATGGACGTATCCATACGCCCTGGCGATCACGCGGGCTTGCGGGCGAGCCACGCACGATCGCAACATGGGACCAGCGGTAAATTACCGCTGGCCGCATGCCGTATCACCCCCGGCCGGAGTGGGCTCCGGCCGCGGGTGATTACCGCTTCATTACCGCAGCCTGTCATGGCTGCGATAATAAAGCCGCAGGCAGGAGGAGTGAGCTCCTCCTGCCTGCTCCCGGCGGCTGCCGCACTGTAGTGCGGCACCGATCCCCTGTCTGATGATCCTGGGAAGTGAACGGCACTTCCCGGGGTCATCTGTGACGTCACCATGCCCGCAATGCATTGTGGGCATGGTGACAGGTAGTTGTCATGGCGACCAGTACACAGTACGAGTACTGTGCACTGGCCTGCCTTCTAACAGCAATTTGATGATTGCTGTTAGAAGATAAAGTGAAAAAAAGTGAAAAAAGTAAAAATAAATGTCAAAAGTGAAAAAAAAGTAAAACACAAACACAAAAAATAAAATAAAAACACGTACAACCGCCCTTTTCCCCTTTACAAACGCCAATCGCCCCAAAAAAGATCAAAAATAAATAAAGTACCCATATTTGGTATCGCCGCGTGCGTAACGACCCACCCGATAAATCTGTCATGTTAATTAACCCGTACGGTGAACGCCATAAAAAACAAAAACAAAAAACAGTCACAGAATTGCGATTTTTGTACATCCTGCAGCACATAAAATTGAATAAAAAGCGATCAAAAATTCATATAGACGCCAAAGTTGTACCAATTAAAACTTCAGTTCATCCCGCAAAAAAAAAGTCCATACACGTCTCTGTATATGGAAAAATAAGAAAGTTATGGCTCTCAGAAGACAGCGATGCATAAATATTATTTAACACAATAAAAACACTTTTTTTTTTTTTAAAGTGCTTCAAAATTTAAAAAACTATATAAATAGGGTATCGCCATAATCGTATCGACCCAGAGAGTAAAGCTAACTGGTCATGGATACTGCACAGTGAGCGCTGTTAAAAATAAAAATAAAAAACACTACTAGGATTGCAGTATTTTCTTCACCCTGCCTTCCAAAAAACGGATTTAAAACTGATCAAAAATTCTTGTCCCCCCAAAAATTATACCAATAAAAACGTCAACTCTTCCCGCAAAAAACAAGCCCCTACACAGCTCCGTACACAGAAAAATAAAAAAGTTATGGCTCTCAGACTATGGCGATGCAAAAACGTGTTTTCCTTTTTGAATAAAGTGTTTATATTGTGTAAAAGCAGTAAAACATAAAAAAATATACAAATTGGGTATCGCTGTAATCGTATCGACCTGATGAGTAATACTAGTATGTCAGTTATACTGCACGGTGACCGCTGTTAAAAAATAAAAATAAAAAACACTACCAGGAATGCTGTATTTTGTTCAAAATGCCTCACAAAAACCTTAATAAAAAGTGATCAAAGCGGCATATGCCCCCCATAATGGTACTAATAAAAACATTAACTCATCCCACAAAAAACAAGCCCAGAATCATCTCCGTATACAGAAAACTGAAAACGTTATGGCTATCAGAACAGAACAACATAAAAACGCAATTTTTTTATAGACCTATTTCTATTGTGTAAAAGTAATAAAACATAAAAAAACTATATAAAATCTATACCATTGCAATTGTACCGACCCCCATAGTAAAGATATCCTGTCATTTACACTGCACGGCGAACGCTGTAAAATTGAAGCTCAAAAAACAATGGCGGAATTGCGTTTTCCCCTCATTTTCATAGCCCAATGCAAAAAAAAGCAACTTTGTAACACCTGTGCACCCAAAATGTACAATACACCCCTAGATGAGATCTATGAGGCGTGCTGAATCCAAAATAGGTTGACTTATGGAAGGTTTCACCTGTTCTGGTACTTTGGGGGCTTTGTATATGCGACATGGCCCCACCAAAATCTGCATTCCAAAAGCCAAATAGCGCTCCCTCCCTTATACCCCCTGCCATGCGCCCAAACAGCAGATTACACCCACATGTAGGGTATTGCCGAACTTGGAAGAAATTGCGTAACAAGGTTTTGGGTGCTTTTTTACCAGGATTCCTTGTAAAAATTAAACATTTTCAGCTAAAATTGCAGATTATTGGAAAAAAAAATTGTTTTACATTTTCACAGCCTAACGCTAAAATTTTTTGTGACACACCTGTGGGGTCGATATGCTCACTACACCCCTGGATATATTCCTTAAGGGGTGTAGTTTCCAATATGGGGTATTTTTAGGGGCGTTTATTAAGTTTTGGAACCTTAGGGTGTCCGCAAACCTGAAATGGCCCCTAAATAAAATGGTAATGAAAATGAGGCCCCAGAGTCCAGTAGGTGCTCCTCCTATTCTGGGGCTTGTGGTTGAGCCAAATAATGCACTAGGGCCACATATGGGATATCTCTGAAAACGGCAGAATCTGGGGAATCAATATTAAGTTGTATTTCCCTGATCACATTTACCGTATTCTTGTGAACAATGTATAAAAAATTTAAAATTTGCAAAAAAAGTGAAATTTTGAAATTTCACTTCCACTTTGCTTTAATTCCTGTGAAACACCTAATGGGTTAATAAACTTCCTAAATGCGGTTTTGAATACTTTAAGGGGTGTAGTTTCTTAGATGAGGGCATTTATGGGGGTATCTAACATACAGGCCAATCAAAATCACGTTAGAACTGGACTGGTTCTCTAAAAAATGTATATTGCAAATTTTGTTGAAAATTTGAAAATTACTACTAAATTTCTAAGCCCCCTAATGTCGTAAAAAAAAAAAAGACATTTAAAAAAATGATGCCAAACTACAGCAGACATAGGGTAGATGCCAGTTATAAACTATTTTGAGTGGAATAACTATCTGTCTTACATGCAGAAATTTTTGAAGTTTAAAATTGGTAAATTTTTCAAATTTTTCACGATTTTTTGATATTTTTCACAAATAAACAAACATTTTTTGGACCAAAATTTCTTACTATCTTAAAGCACAATGTGTCACGAGAAAACAATCTCTGAATCACATGGATAGGTTAAAGTGTCAAAAAGTTATTCTCACATAAAGTGACACATGACAGATTTCAAAAATAGGGCTCTGTCAGAGAGGCCAAAACTGGCTCCGGCGGTAAGGGGTTAAAGGGGTGAAAACTAAGGAGTCCGCTAGACTCCATTTCTTGGCATAGCTGAACGTCACATCCAATGAAACAAGCAGGTTCCCCACAGCTGCCCAGTAGACCTTGTGACAGCAGGAAGCCTTAATCATTTCATCAATGTCCCAACAATGGGATTCCAACTGGTTTTGAAAGACGTGTCCATGCATTTCTCCAGTGAACCACTTGTTCATGTTATAGGTCAATGCATGAGAATAGCACATTCAAGCAAATCACAATTACATGAAACGGGCACTTGGCTATGGCGAGGTGTCAATGTGTCGCTATTGCATTGGTCCTGGGTTCACTGATTATCACTACAGATCATCACCTATTGTAGGGACGTGCACACCTTGGCAGTGTTCTGCATAGATCCCCCAGTGAGGAATTTAGTGGAAACATCTTTAAGTGTCTCGCCTGATAAGAGTGATGGGCGAGTTAAGACCGAACTGAAGAAGATTAAAGGATTCCATGTCAACAGTGTTTAGAATCTGAAAGGAAATGGGCAGCTTTAAAAAGTTGTGTTTTAGGGCAAACATCCGTGTGTTGTCTTGCAGGACTTGCATTATTGTCTGAGAGGAGGGCTCTGATCTGTAACATGATTTCAGTCTGTTGAAAGGATTTCATCAGATTTTCCTAATTTGAGGCTTTAGACAAGAGGTTGTTTTTAGAATTTATGGTTTCTGATCAGGCTGAGATAAGAGCAGTGTTTGGGGAGGGAGTGAGTCACTGTCATGACAGACTTTCCAATCTTGTTTAGACAGATGTTATAGGGTGTAGGATGTTCATCATTTGCACAATGGCACCTTGCTGTGTCCACAATGCCTTTGATCAAGCTTGCCACTAAAATCATACAATTACTGTTATATAAACTAGCCTGTCTGTCACCTGCCTGCCTCACTCACACTGAGCTGATGTTAAAGGGCTGTTCCCTTCTCACACATTGACGCATATCGACAGGATCTCTGGGGACAGCACCAGGAATGGATTCCCAAAAGTCTCAGTTCAGAATGGAGAGCTGGTCATGTTTGTGCGCTACTCTCCATTCTGTTCTATGGGAGTTTCGAGCACAACTCAACACAGCACATGACTGCACACAGAACACCCATAGACCAAATGTAGAGAGTGCAAGCGCGACTGGCTCTTCATTCTAAATAGGGACTTTTGGGGGCCCATTCGTGAGATCGGTGCTGGTCCCAGAGATCCTATAAATATGCTGTTAAAGCCTCCATTCAGAGTGGAGAGCCGTCGGTTTGCGACTCTCTACATTCGTTTTTTTTGGGTGTTTTTAAAAATACGCCAAAGGGGTTTTTCCCAATGTTTCGGGGGGCTCCTATAGAAAGTACTGTAAAGTAGTGCACAAGTGCGACTGGTTGTCCGTTCTGAATGGAGACCTTTTGAGAACGGTTCCCGAGATATATGAGGGTTGCAATATGCTATCAATGTTTGAGATGGGAACTCCCCTTTAAGACTTCTATAGTGTTTTGCTTTTGTGATATTATATTCAGATATAACGAATGATTGGCCGTTGGGTTTAGGTTGTTGTTTCCAGTGAACATGAAGTACTGGGCACCCAAAAAAATGAGAATTCATTGAAAATAAAAGGGGGTTTTCCCCAGGACTCTTTTTTATTTTTTAAAGGGGGTCAAAAAATGTATTATATTAAACCTTGTAATGAGTCTATACAATATATGGGTTTCTCTATTTGACTTAAATTAATGATATCAATAATCAGTGGTATTCTAATTTATTTGAGATGCATTAGGATGTATTTTCTCCCCGAATTTGTTTCAGCTTCCTCCCATGAAAACTAGCCACAATAGTGACAGTGAGTGGAGACAATCTCCGTGCAGCACTGCAGAATATGTTGGTGCTTGAAGGAATAAAATAAAAAGTAAAAACTGAAAAATTTTTTGGTTTAAAAGCGATTTGAAAAAAGAGTGAAAAAGAGACGCGGGGTTTATGGGAAAAAAAGGATTTTTTTACATTTAAACCCCTTTTTTTCCCCTTTTATTTGCTTTATAAAAAAAGATAATAATTTTAAAGACCATGGAAATTTTTCAAAGGGTAAAATTTTTTAGTAAGAGTAGGGGGGCCGATTGAATACCTTTTCTTTTAGGGGCTTTTTATAAATGAGCATTGTTTTTTTTTTAAAAGAGAAATTTGAAAAATTCTCCGGCAGTTCAGAACAGGGGTTCCTATAATTTCCCATGTTAAAAAAATATAGGGCGACATATAAGAACGTTGGCGTGAAGGGCCCGTTCAAAAAGCTTTAAGGCAGGTATAATACGCCTGAATGTATGAATTGTCTTTCAGGTCTCTTAAGGGCAGTGTGACCAAAACCCCCAAGTCTGGCTCAGGCCACCTTTACCCTTTTCTGGCTGTTCTTTGCAGGTATAAACAGGGCGTGTAGAGACAAAAACACAGTCGGTCAGGCACCCCTTTACCTGGTCTGGCTGTTCTTTGCGGTCTAAAAACAGGGCAGTGTAGGCAATACACAAGTTGGCCAGCCCACCTTTACCCTGGTCTGGCTGTTCTTTGCAGGTCATACATACGGGAGTGTAGAGCCAATACCCCAAGCGGCTGGCCCCACCTTTACCATGGTCTGTTCTTTTGCAGGTCATACATACAGGGGAGTGTAGAGCCAATACCCCAAGTCTGGCTCAGGGCCCCCCTTTTCCCGGGGTTTGGGTGTTCTTTGCAGGTATAATAAGGGGGCCCGTGTAGAGCCAATCCAAAAGTCTGGCTCAGGCACCCCTTTACCCCGGTTTGTTTTTGCAGGTCAAAAAACAGGGCGTGTGAGCCCAATTTCCACAAGTCTGGGTCAGGCACCCCCTTTACCTGGTTGGCTGTTCTTTGCAGGTCATACTACGGCAGTGTAGACCAATACCCCAAGTCTGGTCAGGCACCCCCTTTACCCCGGTCTGGTGTTTTCTGAGGTATACTAAGGGCGTGTAGGCCAAACCACAAGTCTGGCTACACCACCTTTCCCCCGGGCTGGCGTTCTTCTGAGGTCATCATACAGGCGTGTGAGCCAAACCACAAGTCGGGTCAGGCCCACCTTTACCCTGTCTGGCTGTTCTTTGAAAGGGCATACATACAGGGCGTGTAGAGCCAATACCACAAGTTGGGTCAGGCACCACCCTTTTCCCCGGTTGTTTTTTTGCGGTCATACATACAGGGCAGTGTAGGCCCCAAAACCCCAAGTCTGGCTCAGGCACCCCTTTTCCCTGGTCTGTTTTTCTGCAGGTCATACCCTACAGGGCAGTGTAGAGCCAACACAGTGGTCAGGCACCCTTTACCCCCGGGGGCTGTTTTTCTGCAGGTCAAATACGGCAGTGTAGGCCAATCCACAAGTCTGGCTAGGCCCACCTTTTCCTGGTTGGCTGTTTTTGCAGTCATAATACAGGGGTTTTGAAAAAACACAGTCTGGCCAGGCACCACCTTTACCCTGGTCTGGTGTTCTTCTCGGTATACATACAGGGGGAGTGTAGAGCCCAAACCCCCAAAAAACTGGTCAGGACCACCTTTACCTTGGGCTGGTGTTCTTCTGCAGGTCTAATTTTCAGGGCAGTGTAGAGCAAACACAAGTTGGTCAGGCACCCCTTTAACCCCGGTCTGTTCTTTGAGGTATTTTCAACAGGGGAGTGTGAGCCCCTCCCAAGTCGGTTGGCCCCCCACCTTTACCCCGGTTGGGTGTTTTTCTGCGGTTCAAAAGGGGGTGTGAGACAATACCACAAAGTCTGGCTCAGGCCCCCCTTTTCCTGGTTGGCTGTTCTTTTTGAGGTTCTACATAAGGGAGTGTAAGCCAAACCCCCAGTCTGGTCAGGCAAACCCTTTCCTTTGGGCTGGCTGTTCTTCTGGGTCATAATACAGGGCGTGTAGAGCCAACCACAAGTTGGCTAGGCACCACCTTTACCCCGGTCTGTTCTTTTGCAGGGCATACATCAGGGGGTGTGAACCCAAAACCACAAGTCTGGTAGGAACCACCCTTTTCCCCGGTCTGTTCTTCTGAGGTATACATAAAAGGGAGTGTAGACCCTCCCAAGTCTGGCCAGGGACACCTTTTCCTGGTCTGGTGTTCTTCTGCGGTCCCCTAATCAGGCAGTGTGGCCAATACCACAAGCTGGCTAAGGCACCCCCCCTTTTCCCCTGCCCGTTTTTCTGCAAAGGGCTAATACAGGCATGTAAGCCAATACCACAAGTCTGGTAGGGACCCCTTTACCCGGGCTGGCTGTTTTTCTGCAGGTTACATACAGGGCAGTGTAGAGCCAATCCACAAGTTGGTGGGGACCCCCTAACCCCGTTCTGTCTTCTGCGGTCATACAATAGGCAGTGTGAGCCAATACCCCAAGTCTGGCTAGGCCCCCCTTTACCCTGGTTGGCTGTTTTTCTGAGGTCTACATACGGGCGTGTAGACAAAACCCCAAGTTGGCTCGGCACACCTTTACCCTGGTTGGCTTTTCTTCTGCAGGTCATACATACAGGGCAGTGTGGCCAATCCACAAAATCGGTGCCCCCACCTTTACCCCGTTGGGTGTTTCTTTTCAGGTCATACATACGGGCAGGTAGGCCAATCGAAAAGTCGGTCAGGCACCCCTACCCTGGTCTGGTGTTCTTTTGCGGTCATAATACAGGGCAGGTAGCCCAATACCACAAGTCTGGTCAGGCACACCTTTACCTGGTTGGCTGTTTTTCTGCAGGTCATACATACAGGGAGTTTTTAAGCCAATACCACAAGTCTGGGTCAGGACCACTTTTCCCGGTCTGTTCTTTCAGGTCATACATAAGGGCAGTGTAGAGCCAATACCCAAGCTGGTTTGGCACCACCTTTCCTGTCTGGCTGTTCCTGAAAAGGGATACACGGGGAGTGTAGAGCCAATACCCCCCCCAAGTCTGGCTCAGGCACCACCTTTACCCTGGTCTGGCTGTTTTTGCAGGTCTACAACAGACCGGTAGGAATACCACAAGTCTGGCTAAGGCCCCTTTACCTGGTTGGCTGTTCTTTGAGGTCATAATACAGGGCATGTAGAGCCAATACCAAAGTCTGGCTCGGCACCCCCTTTACCTTTTCTGGGTTTTCTTGCGGTCTACATACAGGGCGTGAAGGCAATACAAAGTCTGGGGTCAGGCACATTACCCCCGGTCGGCTGTTTTCGCAAAAGGCATCTCCGGGTTTTTGAGCCAATACACAAGTTGGCTCGGCACCACCTTTCCTGGTCTTTTTCTTTGCGGGGCATAGTACAGTGCAGTTTAGGCCAATACCACAAGTCTGGGTCAGGACACCTTTACCCTGGGGCTTTCTTTGCAGGTATACTACAGGGCAGTGTAGAGCCAAATCAAAAAGTCTGGTCAGGCACCCCCCTTTTTCCTGGTTGGCTGTTCTTTGAAAGGGCATCATAAGGGCAGTGTGGCAATCCACAAGTTGGTAGGGACCCCTTTACCCCGGGCTGGTGTTCTTCTGCAGGTATACATACAGGGCAGTGTAGAGCCAAAACCAAAAGTCTGGGAAGGGACCCCCTTTACCTGGTCTGGGCTGTTCTACTGTTCTACCGTTTGGTTCAAACATTCTTTAAAAATTTTCTTTTATGAAGTGGGTGCAAACCCCCCAAAAAATCCCCCTAAAATTTGGGCTTTTTTTGCAAAAAAAAAGGTGTTAAACCGGCCAAATTTGGGGCGCTTTTCTAAATCATAAACAGGGCCCAGTTTTTTTTGGCCCCAAAAACAGAGGCCCCTTTAACATTCTCCTGGTTTTTGGTTCTTTACCTTTAATACCATTAGAAAAATTTAATTTTTTTTGTTTTCAGGATCACAAATTTGATAAAGGTTCTGAAAATTTTAATTTTTTTTGTTAACAAACAAACAAAACTACACCAAAATGTGGGTTTTTCCTAGGCCAACTAACAACAATGTAAATAAAAGTTTAATACTGCTTTTTAGGTCAAATAAAGCGTTTTGGGGAATATAAAGTGTAAATGAAAGCCTAAAAAATAAACAAATGTGTAGACAAAACAGTGGCATACATACCGATGTTTCCCAGGCAACATTGCATTAGAAAAAATACAAAATTGTAGTAATAATAATTTGAAAAATTTTGGGATAATAAGATGTAGATAAAACAGTGTAGAAAAGGGTGCTTCCAAAGTACAAAACAGCAGCTGGTGCCAGCGATAAAGATCCCCATTCCTGGTCTAGGTATATAGCAAGGAAATTCACAGCACTCAAATAGATAGCTAGATAGGTAGACAGACAGAATGGGAGATAGACAGACTGATAGATAATTATATAGAGAAACAGACAGATTGACAGATAGATGGATATGTAGATAGATAGATAGATAGATAGATAGATAGATAGATAGATATGAGATAAATAGATATGTAAATAGATAGATACATATTTGGATAGATAGACAGACAGACAGATAGATAGATTTATAGATAGATAGATAGATATGAGATAGATAGATAGATAGATAGATAGATATGAGATAAATAGATATGTAAATAGATAGATACATATTTGGATAGATAGACAGACAGATAGATTTATAGATAGATAGATAGATATGGGATAGATAGATAGATAGATACAGAAATAATAGAATTTTCCATAGATCATGGTAATAGCCAGCAAAAAACCTGAAATATCTTGCTCTTGTGTCTGGCTATGTATAATTAGGAAGGGTCAGGAAAGCTAATAATAAATCTGTTGCTGTTTTATTGTAGTGTTCTCATCCTTTAACTACAAGCAATTAAACCACTGAAGACCTGACAATTCTGCCCTCTTATAACCATCATTGGTACCGCAGCCAGTTACCTCTTAGAAATGCAACGAACATTTTGGATTAGGTAATTGTCTGAGAGGTGAGTTTCTTTTCCTAGGATAGGGTGATTTTAAAGTGACTGTCTGACCACTTACTTAATCATAAAGCAATTGTGGGGTGCCGTGTAAGGTACAAGTTCCCTCTGGTAACAGCATTTATATAGATATATATCCTACTGGTAAATAATAATCTTGTTGCACAAAGCCACTTTATCCTTCCACTATGGTCACATTAATAGCACACTATAGCCATAGACAGTGATAGCAGCTATGCCTCTGCATAAGGTTTTATTTCCTTATAATATACAATGTTTGTATAGATATTTGAGAGCTTTCCAAGACATGTAGTAATATGTGATGAGCCATACCTCTCTTCCAATGTGGCAAGATAGCAAAAGTTTTGTGCCAGTTGAACATTCTCCCCCCTGTGACAAGTGCTGGCTGCTGGAGCTTGCTGTGCACTTGTGTCTCTCCAGAAGGTGCTGATTTGGAGTCAATGCTGCGGAATCCTCTTTGCTTAATTTAAGGCTCTAAAGTAATGAGCTTCCCGGTGCCCATCCATGGTTGTCAGCATTGCTCTGCCTGCAGTATAAGGAGAGCCTGCCTTCCAGCTGGAGAAGGAACTGGAGACTGGATTCTTGTCTCTGCCACAGAGGAAACTGAGCTAAAAGCTCAATCAGTGCTGGCTCTTTCAGAGGCTGTTCTGTAGGTGGCTCCCAGCCAGAAGTGACTGAAAAAAAGGGAGCAGCCCTTAGGAATGTATCTCCCTTGGTTGATAAGCTGAGATGACTGGATGGGTTGTAACTACCTCTGTTAGGAGAGCACCCCTGAAATGCCTGAGATATTACACAGCACCCGCTCTGTAGAGCATCCAGTATAATGCAATGACAATATTTAGCCCAAAGTAGCGGGAGCAGTGAGGGGTGAACCGATTGCAAACAAAGCCTTCAGTTCCGAGTCAATATTATTGCATTGCCCTTTTATGTGTATGGCACTGGCAAGTTGTTTGCTCTTTTTCAGAGGGAAGTAGCGTCATTTTATGATTCTGTGTGACATGATTTTATAGCAGTGCCACCAGGTCTCTCGCTTACCTTATAGAACCTCTAGAACCAACACTGAATATATCTCCGATACTTTATAGCAAATCGAAATAAAGAAAAGTAAAACTGAGTTCAGGTAAATTTTATACCTTAAAATTGTGGAAATAAAATTTATAAAATTATAAATGGTTATTTCTACTCTGTAAGGGAGGAAATCATCTATTAGATGCTGAATAGATAACAACTCTATAGGAGCTATTGCACCAGCTGAACCTGAAGCCTCGGGATCTGGGCACCGGTTAAAAACATGCACCATAAAATTTACAGCGCCCCTAGGCCTAAGAGCTCGTTCGCACGGCTTATTCTGGGACTGATTTCAGCCGTATTGCGCGCCAATACGGGGTGAACTACGTCCCAGTCATTACGGTAATCCACAGTTCTCATAGAGAACTATGGATTCCGTCTCCTCTCCCCACTCGGCAAATACGGGGAGAAAGTGACATGTCAATTATTTACGGCGTGTACGCGCCATGAATAATGAGTGTCTATGGGGCTGGCGAGCTGCCGGCCCCCCGCCCCGCCCCCACAGCACGGCAGTCGGCGTAATTGCGGGGCGAAATCCGTCCCCGCCAATACGCCGCCCATAAGCCCTGTGAACAGGCCCGTAGGCAGTAAGCGACAGCAATAATGACCTCTATGAGACAAAAGTACTGGTGTGGTTATTAGGTCAATCAAACCAAGAGGCATATAACCTGGGCATCTTCAACACATTGGTAGGCCCGGTGCAAAGTCTTCATGATTGGGCCACCCTATTTAATTGTAATCCATTTAGAGGCAAGATTAGGTTACTATAACATGGTCTGGTTTTGTATTGTATTTAAATATCATTGAAAACAGATTTAGAAACATGGATACATGAAAATTTGAAGTTCTTAGCGCATATTTTTGTTCAAATGTCCTAGGCTCAAGAGGTCTTCCTTTTCTCCTCTGATTGGAGTCCTTACCTCAACTTTTTCTACCCTATGTTGCTCATATTGCCTGATACAGTCTTCCAGCCAGGACTCGCTAGTGCCCTTGCAAACAATAGTGTCAAATAACTTCCCAAACAGTAATAGTGGCCAACATGGTTATAGTTCACCAATCAGAAATAGAACACCCATTTGTACTCACAGTAATAGTAATAGTGCCCCTTTCAGGTCCCATACAGTAAATAAAAGTGCCATACCTGTGTATTTTAAAAGCATCCACAATACCCTGTGTACTGTACTTTCAGTACATCCCACACTACTACGGTAACATGCATCCAGTGGCTCCCAGGTGCACTGCTACCCATCATGGTTCCCAAATAGTTCATACACATACTGCTCTCAGGTCCTCTGTTTCTCATAAAGACTGCCCCATGTCACTCCCTCTTTCTCACACAGATTGCCCTCATGCCCCTTTTTTCTTATACTGCCTCTATGCCCTTCTCACGCAGAATTTCTCCCATAAGTCAAATGATCATGGCTTATTACACAAAATGGTGGGACAGGAAACTGTTGTTTGCCTGCTCAAACTTAGTTTTTACTTCACCTATATCTTGGCGATGCAGATATGTTTAGAAGTAGTGTCCCGGGCACAGGTATACCATTAGGGTCCTGGTACAGGTATATCATTAGGGTCCTGGTACAGGTAATTTATTTGGTCCCCGTACAGGTATATCATTAGGTCTGGTCAGGTATATATTAGGGTGGGGACAGTATTTCATTAGGGTTTTGGTACAGGGATTCATTAGGGGTTTTGGGACAGGGATTCTTAGGGTCCCTGGTAAGGTAACTTTGGGTTTTTGGTTTACTTAGGGTTATACCTTTAGGGCCCCGGGTACAGGTTATCATTGGGGTTTTGGTACGGTTTATTCATTAGGGTTTTGGTACAGGAAAACCATTAGGGTTTTGGGTACAGGTATACTTAGGGCCCGGGACGGGTTTTCCTTAGGGTCCTGGAAAGGTTTTTTGGGGTTTTGGTACGGTATACCTTTTGGGTCCGGGGCCAGGTTACTTTTGGGTTTTCGGGGTACAGGTATATCTTGGGGTTTGAAACGGGTATACTTGGGTCCTGGACAGGTATTATTAGGGTCCTGTACAGGATACTTAGGGTTGGTACGGAAATCATTAGGGCCGGTTAGGGGTAATCATTATCGGGTTCAGATACATTAGGGTCCGGTTTCAGATACATAGGGTTAGGTTTTACAGGTTTTTCAAGGGTTTTGTTCGGTAACATTAGGGTCCTGGTACGGGTTTAAATTAGGGTTTTGACGGAAAATTCATTGGGCCTGGTAAAGGTATCCTTTAGGGTTGGTCGGTATATCATTTGGGGTTTTGGGAAAAAGGAAAACATTAGGGGCCCTGGTACAGGTATCCCTTTTAGGGTTTTGGGTACAGGTTTTCCATTAGGGCCGGTCAGGATACCCTTTTAGGGTCCTGGAAAGGGTATATTTCTTTAGGTTTTGGTAAAGGTATCCATTAGGGTCCGGGCCGGGGTATTCATTGGGTTTTGTGTAAGGATTCATTAGGGCCTGAAACAGGTATATCATTAGGGTCCGGTACAGGTATATTTAGGGCCCGGGAAAGGTATTTATTAGGGTTTTGGTACAGGTAATCTTGGGGTTTTGTACAGGTATATCTTTAGGGTCCTGTGTACAGGAATATTAGGGTCCTGGTACAGGTATATCCATTAGGTTCCTGGTCAATGGTATATCTTAGGGTTTGGTTCAGGTTATACCATTAGGGTCCTGGTACAGGTTTATACCCAATAGGGTTTTGGTACAGGTTATACCATTAGGGGTCCTGGTACGGGTATATCATTTGGTTGGTCAGGTATACATTAGGGTCCTGGTACAGGTATATCATTAGGCCCTGTACAGGGTATATACTTTAGGTTTGGTACAGGTTTATATCATTGGGTCCTGGTACAGTATACCATTAGGTTCCTGGTTACAGTATATCATTAGGGTTTGGTACAGGGTATACCATTGGGTCCTGGCAACGGTATTTCTTTAAGGGTCCTGGTCCCAGGTATATCTTAGGTCCTTGGTACGGGGAAATTAGGGTCCTGGTGGTATATCATATCTGGACGTTACCATTAGGGTCCCTGGAAAAGGTATACCATTAGGGTCCTGGTACAGGTATATCATTAGGGTTTTGGTACAGGTATATCATTAGGGTCCTGGTACAGGTATATCATTAGGGTTTTGGTACAGGTATATCATTAGGGTCCTGGTACAGGTATACCATTAGGGTTTTGGTACAGGTATATCATTAGGGTCCTGGTACAGGTATATCATTAGGGTCCTGGTACAGGTATACCATTAGGGTCCTGGTACAGGTATATCATTAGGGTCCTGGTACAGGTATATCATTAGGGTTTTGGTACAGGTATACCATTAGGGTCCTGGTACAGGTATACCATTAGGGTTTTGGTACAGGTATATCATTAGGGTCCTGGTACAGGTATATCATTAGGGTCCTGGTACAGGTATACCATTAGGGTCCTGGTACAGGTATATCAATAGGGTTTTGGTACAGGAAATACCCATTAGGGTTCGGTACAGGTATATCATTGGGGTTTTTGGTACGGGTTTATATCATTAGGGTCCGGGTACAGGTATACTATTAGGGTTTTGGTACAGGTATATCATTAGGGTCCTGGTACAGGTATACCATTAGGGTCCTGGTACAGGTATATCATTAGGGTTTTGGTACAGGTATATCATTAGGGTCCTGGTACAGGTATATCATTAGGGTCCTGGTACAGGTATAACATTAGGGTAATGGTACAGGTATATCATTAGGTTACTTGTACAGGTATACCATTAGGGTCCTGGTACAGGTATATCATTAGGGTTTTGGTACAGGTATACCATTAGGGTCCTGGCACAGGTATATCATTAGGGTCCTGGTACAGGTATATCATTAGGGTCCTGGTACAGGTATATCATTAGGGTTTTGGTACAGGTATATCATTAGGGTTCGTGTACAGGTATATCATTAGGGTCCTGGTACAGGTATATCATTAGGGTCCTGGTACAGGTATATCATTAGGGTTTTGGTACAGGTATATCATTAGGGTCCTGGTACAGGTATATCATTAGGGTTTTGGTACAGGTATATCATTAGGGCTGGTTACAGGTATACCATTAGGGTCCTGGTACAGGTATACCATTAGGGTCCTGGTACAGGTATATCATTAGGGTTTTGGTACAGGTATATCATTAGGGTCCTGGTACAGGTATATCATTAGGGTCCTGGTACAGGTATATCATTAGGGTCCTGGTACAGGTATATCATTAGGGTCCTGGTACAGGTATATCATTAGGGTCCTGGTACAGGTATACCATTAGGGTCCTGGTACAGGTATATCATTAGGGTTTTGGTACAGGTATACCATTAGGGTCCTGGCACAGGTATATCATTAGGGTCCTGGTACAGGTATATCATTAGGGTCCTGGTACAGGTATATCATTAGGGTCCTGGTACAGGTATATCATTAGGGTTCGTGTACAGGTATATCATTAGGGTCCTGGTACAGGTATATCATTAGGGTCCTGGTACAGGTATATCATTAGGGTTTTGGTACAGGTATACCATTAGGGTCCTGGTACAGGTATATCATTAGGGTTTTGGTACAGGTATACCATTAGGGTCCTGGTACAGGTATACCATTAGGGTCCTGGTACAGGTATATCATTAGGGTTTTGGTACAGGTATACCATTAGGGTCCTGATAGAGGTACACCATTTGTCCCATGATTAAAACAGGCCTGTCCATAACCTTAGTAAATGTTTGTGTGGATGTCCTTGACTGTGGTTCAGGATACCACTCAATGGGCATAACAGACTCTAATGTAAAAGGGTCTGCCCTAGCAGTAAGCGCAGTCTGTGAAGTGTCTGGCCAAGAGATAGAGACTGTGAGGAGACCAAGAGTGCCATATATGAATGGGGCTGCACCAGTCTTCTGTTGTGCTTTGAGCCAAAAAACATGTCATAGCCCTGTTTAATAGATGTATGAGCATTCTGCACCAAACATGGCACTTTTGAATGCGCCAAAGATATACACAAGACATAGCACACGCCAGATATATGAACCCACATACAACAGGTTCATACATACTGCCACATTTTAAACTCCTCTGTATTGATTTAGAACGGACGTGTTGGTGCCAAGTTACATACATGTCGCCCTTAGTGTCTATGACCAAAGACTGGGTAAGTGAGGTCATAGACCTTTGGGGTAAGGTCTTCATGTGGGTAGCATTGCGAAACAGACTATTTGTGTCATAACACAACTTATATGTAGCCCTTCTTTGAGGCAAAGAAAAAAAGAGACCGCAGGCATCGCAATAGGAGATGCAGTCAAATAAAAGGGGGCATCAGGCTCAGTAAAGAGGGCAACATGCACAGTATAAGGTGGCACCTGTGGTGGTAAAGAAGCTGCTGTATCAGGTGGTACCTGCCAAAGTAGGACAAGCACAATATATCAAGGTCAGTAGCAGGAACGATATTGGGTGCAGTAACCGGAATAAGCTTTGATAACGCCCCGGCCAGTTGCAAAGGAAAGAAGGCAAACAATTACAATCTGAGAAGACACTGACAGTCTCCGACTTCACTTTGTTTTTAGTTTTTGCTCTGCCTATACTCTTAGCATAAGAACATTACAATTTCTACACTCCTCAAGGTTACAATTGCAGCACCAAGAAGGACAAGCTATAGAGTTATGCAAATTGGGAAAGTAGCAGGTGTCGCTAAGCTGCGCAAATGATAAATTTTTCAAGCACCTGGCTGCAATCTGTGTCTTATGGTCTTTAGGGTTGTTACCACATGAAACTTCAAAAATCAGATCAAATGGTGAGGAATGATTGTTTGATGCCTCCTGTTCGTGGATCTGCCACTTACTGCACTTACTGTGCACGCCGCTGTACGGCTGTTGATTTAGAAGTGCGCATATTTCTAAAGCGCTGAGTGCCGGCCCTCAGTCATTCTCATTGTTACATGTCGCTTCTTTCTCCCAGCATGCAGTACGGGCTTATTGCAGCGCAACTACATACTGAAGTACGGCCCGCAATTATGCATACACTAACATACCCTAAGATGGCAAACAATGTTGATACAACCTATCAGAACTATCAAACAAGACATGGAAACCTCTAAAGAAGCATTTATGCTATCTACAATACATAAAAAAAAAACTTTGAGATTCTTAGTTTGATCAAAAAATGTTTAAGCCACCCCCGACTACCAATGGGATCTCAAGGCCAGAAGCCATATGCATGACATTGAGCGACGGGCCAGACATCTAGCTACAGGTGTCCACTGACCTCATGCCACTGCTCTCAAGGCTGTCATAAAGCACTGCAAGACAACCGTGTAGACTGGAATGGAGGTTTCTCCCTGTTCAGCAATGAGTCTGGGATGCAATGATAGCTGGAGATTGGTCATAGAACCAGTGGTATGGGCGTTTCTCCTGAGTACCCCAAATGCTGTTTTTCAACAGGATAATGCCAGAGGCTACATGGTGCTTCCGCTACTGTGAGTAGCCTGTGCAGCCTAAGGGCCTGTTTACACGGCAATGGACAAATACTGGTCGGTTTATCGGTTTTTGTGCCATGCACATGGCCGCGGGGGAGGGGGGGGGCGGCTATTCTCCGTGATGAGCGGAGAAAAGCCCTCTCCCTTCACATTCACATATTCCGTCCGAAAACCGTACGGAAGAATGTGCATGTTGAATGTACTTCGGGCGGCCCGCGGGCGGAAAACCCGTGCAGTGGGGACTGCTGCACGGGTTTTCCATAGGAGCCCGTTGAGCTCGTTGCGGCCGGTTTTTCAGACGGTCTGCAAAACCGGCCAGGAACCCGTGTCGTGGGGACATGCCCTAAGGCTAAATCCACACAGCAAAGTAAAAATGCCGTCCAAAATCTGACAGTACTTTCACATTGCTGGATCGCGTCACACCGCCACTTTTTTTTGAGTTTTTTGCACAAAAACCAGCGGTGAGATTTCAGATTCCCAGCGGCCCAGTACATCAGGGCTGCAGGAATCCGACGGTCCTGAAGAAGATAAAACATTTTCTATATTCTGCTGGACGATTTTGGTTTTAGGAAAACCTCAGTAAAAAATCTGTGCTGTGTAAACTACAGCACATATTTTCTATTGAAGTCTACGCAGCGCTGGGTACAGTCGGTTTTTAAGTGGATTCAAAATATTGAAAAAATGATGTGCTGTGTAGACCTTGCCTAAATGCGATACTATGGCCTACAGCATTTCAGACTTGTTGAGTACACTCGGGACAACATTGGTCAACAATTACAAAGGAGCTGCCAGCAGCCAATCTTGGTGATATGACCAAGTGCATTCAGCGTGAAATAAGGCTGGGTCTCCACTGCACAGGATTACGATCGTATTTTCGGCGCTTTTAGTTTTTTAAAAGCGCTAAAGATACGATCATTCCTGCAGCCCCATAGATGGCAATAGGAAAGACGAACTGTAGTCTCCACAGCTCGTTGTCACGTCAGAGGAGGTGCAGTGGGCCCTGACTGCCACCCAGCCCACTGTCCCTGCCTACTTGGCGTGCTGCCCTAAATGGCAGACTCCAACTGGACGACAGTCCCTACTCTCCTACGTGCAGGGCCGTCAGGGAAACGCGAAGTCAGAAGTCCGGGTCAATAATTGTAAGGGTACGCCAAAGCCACAAATCGGAAAACCAAGAGAATAACGTAAGCCAAGTCAAGGGTCAAAACCAGGAGGTAACGCGGTACAGAATCAGAGACCGAGGTCAGGAAGCAAGCCGAAGTCAAGGTAACAAAGTAAACACGCACACAGGGAACAGGAGAAGCACAAAGGGGAACCTTTAACAGGCAAAGATGAAGCACACTGAGCTGGTTAAAATGAGGCGCCCAGACACCGCCCCAGCCGCTGATTGGTGCGGCCCTTTCCGGACTCCTCTAGTGGCCTGAGCGAACACACCCTCTGAGCTGATTTGAAGCCGAGCTGTAAAATCCTATCAGCCAGGCATCCCCCTTTGGGCGTGTCACCCGACTGGAGGGATTAACCCCTGTAGCAGCTTGCTCCTCCACGGCAACAACGTGTGCAGTCACCCTCGCCTGTTCTCTGCTCGTCTACTGGCGCCGGCGCATTATCCACAATGGTGTATAATACGCCGGCGCATTTAGTTTTCTTGGTGTCTGCCCATACAATACAATTGTATGGGCGACGTCAGTAAAACGGGAATTAACCGCAGTTTTTGTACAAAGCGTGACAAAACCGCAGTCGTACATCTAAAAAAAAACAGCCGCTTTCGGGCCGTTTTTTGTCCGATGCAGTGTAGACGTAGCCTAAGATTCGTCAAACAAGCATTAATAATCTGACTGATAACTGCCTAAGTGTGTAAGTGCGTGTATTTCTGAGCATGGTGCTCATACTCCATACTGAAATTGAGATGTTTTGAATACTACATTTCCATTTTTTAGCATTTGCTTGTCATGAACCTGTCTACCGATCCTGTGATTTCCATAATTTCAAGAATATTACTTCTTGGTGTTCCAATTTTAGTGTTGAGTAGTATATTAAATACCCTGTTGGACTATTTCCTTGGCCACACTCAATTTCTCACTTTTGACTTTGAACCAGGTGAGGCAGTAGAAAGTGAACCTCACCTTATCATATGTACAACATTCCTTCACAGCACATTATGGCATATTTCTACATATCACCCTGTATACAATCTGAAAGTAAACATAAGTGCAAATATGCTGCACTTCAGAATGATGGCTACAACACATCTAGTACTGTTTACTTAAGCAGACTGTACTTCAGTGATGTGAAATCATGGCCAAAACATTCTCACTTCATCTACAATTTATTAGAGACTTTCCTAACATTTTTTCATACGAACGTACAGTAATAGTTTGCTGACTCATCCAAAAGGAGATAAAGTAGACAGGAATCTACAGCGTGATGGAAACCATGCTTATAATGGAAAAAGACAAGATATTTTTGTGACCTGTAGTTTATCCAAAAGATCGTAATTAAAAGGGTTTTTAACATGTAGGGAAAGGTAAATGAAGAATATTACTAAATACATTGTTGCTTTGATTTTGCTTTGTTCAGGAAATAAAGATTTTATCCCCTCTTACGTTAGATACACACCACGTTCTGGCCTCCGTTTAACATACATGCCAGGCCATATACGTTAAATTGAGGCCTTGGGATCCACTTATAGACACCTATTATAAAAAAAAGTATATGTGTAACTCATATATTTTTGAAGTAATGTCATTGTATAGAACAGCGCAGGCTCCTGCACTATTTTATAGACGTTTGTGGCATGCAGAAGTACATAGCACACTTTCGGCTTCTGTTGGGCCATTTAATCCTATGGAAATGTTTCGTTTTTCCGGCGTACATAAATGTGGTGTGTACCTACCCGTAGAGTACATAAGTTTAGCTAGGTCTAAACTGCATAGGATAAAAAAAAAACTCCTCGGAAACCAAATCCTAAAAACCACTTAAAATTTTAGTATTTTGTCAGTTTTTTGTCCAAATCGGCTAGGTTTGCGATCATTTTTTTGGGTGGGTTTTAGTATTTTGTTAAGGTTTTTTGTGTGTTTTTCTGAGGTTTTTTTTTAGGCATTTTTCACTGTTTTTTAAATAGGTGGCACCTATATGCCTTGATTAAAAACTCTGGCAGTGTTTCCGCAGAACCATGCAAAAAACCATGCCAAAAACTGTCCAGCAGTTTACATAGACTTCAATAGTAAATTTTCTGCTGGACTCTGAAAGATTTTACATGTTCCTAAAACTGTCGGTGCCCAAAAATGACCGGAAAAAAAATGACCTGTGTAGACTACAGGTAGTTTTTTGTATTAAAGTCTATGTCGGATTTTCAGTGATTTTAGTAGTTTGAAACTGCTGAAAATCTGCATAGACAGCAATGAAAAACACGGGCTGTAGTCTATACAGTTTTTTACTGTCGTGTTAAAAATCCATCTTGGCAGAATATTGTCCTAATAAGCCCAATAAGCGTCCGCAAACCCATGCTTAACAACTGCCTTGGAAATCCACAGAAAATTCTCATCAGAAAATGCAAATCCTTGTCTGAAATCTGCACTTACAGGCAAAAATTTCAGACGAGGATTCAGCGCTGACATTTTTTAGTGGCCAAATCAGCCGTGTGAACATACCCTTAGGAAACAGAGGATGACTGGGGCTTCCATGTGGTCTCTAAACAGAAAAAAGTTCAAACTTTTCACATGAAAAGAAAAAACAGAGACAGCGCTCTCTAGCGCAAATATTACAACTTTGACTAGATGTATGGAAGTTATTTATACTAACCTTCTAGTGTTGTGCTTTGAAGACACAACACTCTGTAATGCCTCCAACATGTATTGGGAACCAATTGGGTAAAGTGTGTCCGCTGCAGGGTATCTATGGTGTCTCTCATTCACACAGCATGGGAACAGGTAGTAGAATGTGTACCAATCGAGTTGTGATAGGAATTAACCCTTAAAGCTATTTTTCTCTAACCAAGACCTTCAAAGATATGTATTTTTTATTCGTGGGAAACAGAGGATGACTGGGGCTTATCTGTGGTCTCTTACTAAACAGAAAAAAGTCCAAACCTTCCACATGGATTTTTGAAATAAAATGTATACAGGTATACAGTGTACAGACATACTGATTAAACTATAAACCTTCCCCGTTTTAGGTCAATTAGGACCCAAAATTATTTATATTTGCCAAATGCCAGAATAATGAGATAATTTTTAAGGCATTTTTATTACTTTCTGCAAAGTCAAAAGTTTGCATACATGTCATTAGTATTTGGTAGCATTGCCCTTATACTGTATGACTTGGGTCAAATGTTTTGGATCCTTCCACAAGATTCTCACAATAGTTGGCAGAAATTTTGGCCCATTCCTCTGACAGAACTGGTGTAACTGAGCCATGTTTGTAGGTCATCTTGCTCTCACCTGCCTTTTCAGTTTTGCCCATACATTTCCAATAGGATTGAGATCAGAGCTTTGTGACGGCCACTCCAAAACATTGACTTGGTTATAATTAAGCCACTTTGTAACCAGTTTGGCAGTATGCTTTGGGTCTTTGTTCATTTGGAAGACCAATTTCCGCCCAAGTTTTAAAGAGGTTGTCCCACTGCATCGATTAATCTTGCCTTAGTCCTGTTTTGTGTGACAGGCTGCTCAGGACACCATGTCTGTAGCTATAGCGACCACTGCTGGCAGCCTATCAGGAGAGATGAAACAGGTCTGTAGTTATAGTGACCTGAGTAGCTGATGCAGCCCATACAAGATGGGATATCTAGAAATAGGTAGGACACTGTTAATGGACACATACTGCAAAGTGACTTGTTTTTGCAAGATCTTTAACATAAAAAGCAATCCTTATAGTGAGACAACCCCCTTTAATTTCCTGACTGATGTCTTGAGATGTTGATTCGGTATTGCCACATAATCTTCTTTCCTCATGTTGTCATCTATTTTGTGAAGTGTACCAGTCCCTCCTGCAGCAAAACACCCCCACAACATGATGCTTCCACCCCCGTGTTTCACAGTTGGGATGGTGTTCTTAGGCTTCCAAGCTTCTCCCTTTTTCCTCCAAACGGAACGATGGTCATTGAGGCCAAACAGTTCAATTTTAGTTTTGTCAGACAACATGACATTTCTCCTAAAATGTAGGTCTTTGTTCCTGTGTGCATATGCAAACATTAATCTGGCTTTTATATGTTTGTTTTGGAGTAATGGTTTCTTCCTGGCAAAGTGGCCTTCCAGCCCATGTTGATACAATACTCGTTTCACTGTGGATAATGATACAATCTTACCAGCTTCCGCCAGCATCTTCGCGAGGTCTTTTGCTTTTGTTCTTGGGTTGATATGCACATGTTGCACCAAAGCACGTTCATCTCCTTCC
Source organism: Phyllomedusa bahiana (assembly GCA_025379985.1). Taxonomy (NCBI): domain Eukaryota; kingdom Metazoa; phylum Chordata; class Amphibia; order Anura; family Hylidae; genus Phyllomedusa; species Phyllomedusa bahiana. Next base: position 41,797 of record JAODAL010004025.1, on the reverse strand, counting down.
TGAGCTGTATGATGGATGGACATCCCCATCTTGTTTGTACTTGTGTATAATTGTTTGTACAGGTGAATGAAGCACCTTCAGGTATCTGGAAATTCCCCCCTTGGGATTGTGCAAGTCCACAATTCTTTTCCTGATATCTTGGCTGAACTCTTTAGACTTTCCCATGATGTTACACACAGAAGCAGTGTGTTTCTGGCGTGAATTAAAAAACATCCACAGCTGTGTCTCTAACTCAGATATTGCCAATAAACCTATAACAAGCTTATAAAGACATAACCTCTACCTATGGACTGTCACAAATTGTTTAAAGGCATAGTGATCCTAGTGTATGTAAACTTTCAACTTTGCAGAAAGTAATAAAAATGCCTTAAAAAATTCTCTATCTCATTATTCTGGCATTTGGCAAATATAAATAATTTTGGTTCCTAATTGACCACAAACGGGTAAGGTTTATTCTGATTTCACATCAGATAGTGAGAAAAACATGTGTCTTTTTATATACTGTATCTAAACTTCTGGTTTCAACGGGATATACAATTTCATGAAAATTTAGGATATCAAATGTTCATATTTGCAGAGTTCCTGTGAACAGTTTAGTGCGTCATAATTCCTACAAACTCAAAGGACAAGACCTTCATGACTTCCGCTTATTATGTTATACTCTGGATAATTAGATAAGTTTTAAAGGCAGATCAATGTCATATACACATTACATATCACATGTTCATTGACATGGTCAGCTTCAAATAACAGCTACGTCTACTATGTACACCATTAATTCATTGACAACTTGCTTGTAAGCAGCAGTGTCTTCTCTTGGACCCTAACGTAAATAACTGTAACAGTCGCCCGCTTACTATGGGCCACTTATAATACTGTTGTCTTCTTATGTGACACCAGAGGATTTATGTCACTGAAACACTCAGCTAGTTGTCTAGGAGCTAAATATGCTAAACACTGCTATAGAACCACCCACAGCACGAACAGGCAGTGTCTGAAGCTGCCTGTGACTCTGTGAAACAGCATGATGGGGAAACCCCTTTGAGTTCCCATCAAATAAGGTGTGCCTCATACCTAACTATTTAATAACTCTTGAAATATCTGCTATTCAAGTAGTTCCCAGGCTTCCAACCGTGGTGCAATCAAGTACTGAGGCTGGGTGCTCCTGTTACAATCAGATCCTGTTTTTTTTTGCCATGGTTTTCCAAAATAGCGACGAAATTGTAATGTTTTTGCAATTTTGTCAAATCTTTAGCAGAAAAACTATTTGATTGTGATCTTATGGTGACGTGTGAACCTGGCCTAAGGGAGTTTTCCAGGAGATAAACTGATATCTTTCTTTAGGCTGGGTAAACACTTTGTAATGCCAATGAGGCTGAAACCACACCACCGTCCAAGCAGACTGCAAGTAAAAGCAGTTGGATTGTTAATGGCTGTGTGCAGAGGCGTAACTTGAAGGTTCTGGGCCACAATGCAAAAAGTTAAATTGGGGCCCCCCTAGCTACCATGTGTTATTATAATACTGGTGTCTTTCTATGTGGCAGAAGTGCTTTCCTCAGGCTATAGGGCCCGTTAGCAACTGCTGCCTACCCGCCCCTTAGAGCATGTCCACATGGCACGGGTTTTCGGACGGTTTTTCAGCCGGTTTGTGGTTTTTCAGACCGCTTGATAAACCGGCCGAAAATGAGCACAATGGGGCTCTATGGAAAACCTGTGCAGCAGTCCCCACTGCACGGGTTTTCTGTCCGGCCATTTTGCCGCCCGCGGTACAGCCGCAAAACATTGTAGAAGCACAATCTTCCGAATTTGTACTTCTCAATGTGAAGGGGGAGGGCTGTTCTTCGCTCATCGCGGGGAAAAGCCGCCCCCCCCCCCACGGCCATGGGGACGGGCGCAAAACAGGACAAATACCGGCCGGCAAACCGGCCTATGCCGTGGGAACGCACCCTTATAGGTATGCTCCTGGCTGTGCGGTATCACAGTTAAATTGCAGTTTACTGTGCAGCCACACAGAAAGAAAACTATACCTGCTTAAATTATGGCTGATAACTACAAACAAAGAAGCAACTTACTGGTATTCATTTATTACTAATGAAAACAACATGGCGGGGGGTATGTTCACACAGCGTTTTGTTAAACATTTTTTGGGTACATTTTACATACCCCATAAACAGACCCCGAAAAGTATTTAACAATGTTTAAGTGTGATTACATAAATTACAATATAAAATACATATCGTCGTTCAGATACTGTACATATTCTGGTTGTTCAGATACGATTCTGGTCGACCTCCTATCCCATATGTATGATCATAGTGCTCCAAAAGTGATCATTCTGAAGAGTTGAAAAAAATGTACTGCGGAAATGTAACTAAACATATATAATCTACCACCTCTGTGGAAGAAAACAACTAGAATAAAGGAAATGTGGAAGGGTACTCACTGCTGCTTTTCCATTACTTGCAATATAACTGAGCTTGGGAAAGTCAAGTGGAAAGAAACAGTAAAATATGTACAAGAGAAATACCTGCTTCTTGGAGGATTGTGCAAGGCAGCAGATCAAAGCCGGCATCCATCATCAAAGACAGTTCTGCATTTCTGCCAAACAGCAATGGGTTTTGATACTCATAGAAATATCAACGAGGCATTGCTCAATAGCCTGAAGAGGCCATTATCCGAGCAGGAAGTTCAAGATTATATTATTAGAGGATATCAGTATCATAATGCTAGAGAAAAATAAGATAATAAGACTAATAGTGCAATAAAGGAATTAAGAAATATTTGATGAGGCCACTTAGCAGTGTTGGACTGGAGTGCTAGGAAAGTTGATTCTTGGGCCCACCAGTAGAATTGATCCTCAGGGCCACCAGTGGAGTTGATTCTTGGGGTCCACCAGTAGTGTTGATTCTCAGGCCCACCGGTGGAGTTGATTCTTGGAACCCACCAGTGGAGTTGATTCTTGGAGCCCAGCAGTGGAGTTTATCCTTGGGGCCCACCAGTGGAGTTGATTCTTGGAGCCCAGCAGTGGAGTTTATCCTTGGAGCCCACCAATGGAGTTGATTCTTGGGGCCCACCGGTGGAGTTGATTCTTGGAGCCCACCAGTGGAGTTGATCCTTGGGGCCCACCAGTGGAGTTGATTCTTACAGTCTGCCAGTGGGGTTGGCTCTTAGGGCCGACCAGTGGAGTTAATTCTTGGGGCTCACCCTACAGCTACTGTACATGACTGCACATGCTACACATAACTGTTGCTTTCTACCTCTCTAACTCTGACTTTCTTCCTGAAAAGCAGTCCCAGGTCTGCTATTCTCAGTGCTCCACCATGCCCGGGGGCCCATCAGAAGTTTACCCTTAGTTAACTTTGCTATTTTAATTATTGACACATTTTTATAAGTCTGTGATACTGTAGATAGAGACAGATATTAGGTTATGTCCACACGGCATAGAAAAACAGCTAGTAGTCCATAGACTTTAATAGAATAAATGATCTGCAGTCTACACAGGTTGTTTTCTCTCTGCTCGTTTTCTGGTGCTGGTGTATTATATAATCTGTTGTATAATATGCCGGTGTATTGAGTTTTGCCGACGGTTTCGAGAACCGACTGCGGTTTTTCAGCAAAACGTGACAAAAATCGCAGTCGTGCATCGGACAAAAACCGGTTGACTTTCAGACGTTTTTTGTTCGGTGCTGTTTAGACATAGCCTTAATCTTACTTATATACTCAGAATGTTTGTGAAACTCCTGGAAAAAGGGGAGGAGGAGAGCAGTATGTTATGCACTGTGGCTGGTAATGCGACCATATATTCAGAGATGTAACATGTCCTACAATGTCTCAGAACTCTTCTCTAAATCCATGAAAGTGGTTGTCTGGTTAATATTTATAGCTATTATTCGGATACTGCTCCTCTTTTAAACTAAAAAAATACTCCCCTTTCATTTCACTTTGGATCCAGTGCTGCACCATCCTCACTCTCCGATGGTCTTCTGATTTCTTCTTACAAACAGTACGTCACTGCTGCAACCACTGATTGGCTGCCATGGTCATGTGCCATTGGATGACATCACAGTTCAGAAGTAAGTGCTCTTAATGATGATGTCAGCCAATGGCATGCCAATCAATGGCTGCAGCAGTGAAGTCCTGTTCAAAGTCCAAAAGTTCAAAAGAAAACAGAAGACCGCCGGAGACTGACGATGGTGCAGCACTAAATCCAAAGCAAAAGGAAAGGTGAGTATGCTTTTTTTTTATCATAAAAAGGCAACAGTGTCGAATACAAAAGATAAAAATATTAACCAGACAACCCTGTTAATTTAAAATGAGATTATGTAATTACATAGTTTATAGGGCTGAATAAAAGACAGCCACCCATGCAGTTCAGCCTGTTGTGCTAAGGTGTTGATCCAGAGGAAAGCAAAACCCCCATGAGGTAGAAGCCAATTGTCCTCATTTTAGGGAGAAAAATCCTTCCCGACTCCAATATGGCAATCGGAATAAATCCCTGGATCAGCAACTCTTCTCCAGAATCCTAGTCACTATAACTTGTTATATTATTGCACTCTAGCAATGCATCCAGACTCTTTTGAACTTATTTAGTGAGCAATGTAATATAATGATGCATTTCAATATTACCGATATAGCAAACTATGTTTTCATAATCTCATAGTCATCGATCATACAACTTTCAATAGTTAGTTATATAGTTAATATGGTTGAAAAAAGATAAATATCCATCAAGTTCAACTTTCTATGGCTGAATACTCTCATATATCATGAGAAAAAAACAATAGTACAATGCATCATTTTATAGTAACAGTGAGTTTTCACATAGCAGCCGCCACATGCAGAAGTCACATCTGACGGCCAGTGCCCAAATGATTTTGCTGTCAATGCTGGTAAAATCATGTGGCTGCTGACCACCATCTGCAGGTGTGGTTTCATATACATGCGGTGGCTGTAAATAATTTTTACATTATATAACGTCCAATTACAATAAAGGACTGGACTCCACAAATAAAACTTAAAGGGACACTATCATCAAATTCTTCTTTTCACATGTTGACAAACAATATGCAGTCATTACATAGATTTTTTTCATTGGGTAGTTAGTTTTTATATAATTTTTTTATGTACATTACTCACCCTGACTTCCCTTCTGTGACCTCTGATAGCACAGCAATGAGGGGATTGCTTGTTGGTCCTTCTTTCTCATCGGAGAAGTGTAAATATGATCAGCAATTACTTGATAAGTGTGGAGAATACCGCTCCCCAGTGCAGAACAAAATTACCCTATTTTCCTTTCATGTATTCCTTGTGATCTAGTCTAATCTTATCTAGCCCCGTAGAGAGAACAATGGAGCAATCTTTATGTCATTACCTACTATTTGTAATGACACTATATAGAGATTACTAGCAGCCGAAGTAAAGTGAGATTAGTCTGCCCTGACATATAAAGGTTTTTTCACACTAGAGAATGACAATATTTTTTAATTCAATAGGACTGCCAAAATAAAAAAAAAAGCAAAAAATTACTTTTAAAAAGTTGTTTTCCATGAATATTGTCTCTTTAATAAAATCCGGATGACCAGTGCACCACCAATTTAACAATACTTTTTTGGTGTGCACGAACTGCATGTTCAAGACTTCCAAAAGGAAGTGATAGGAAATACCATTATTGTCTATAATATGTGACCCACTTCCATAGGAAGCTGCAATTCCCAACTGAGAGAATGTATTTGGTCACAAGTAGTACAGCGTCCTTTTAGGGCAACAAAAGCAAGCAGGAATCACAATTCATTAGGTAATGTTAGGCAGGGTGAGGTTACTGAATAACTATGTGGATTCATTATATAGCTAGGGCCATTACAATATGCTTGGCCATTTACAACACATATTATAATCACATTTTTTACCCTTGAAACAAATCCTGTAAAGACAAAAATGAAAGTCGATTGTGCTCCTGACTTTTTTGTGCAGTAACTCTTCTCCTGACATAAAAAATGTCCACCCTACAGCCCTAAATCTGACCCTGCAACCTCCTCTCTATTGCTCTGGCCATACACTTCACATAGCTGGCGGCTGAATGTTCAAGCAAGCGTGTATTTTTATTTCAATAGGAAATGGAAGAAGCCAGACTTTTCTGGCTGTGGCTTACTTACCTTGAGATTGAAGGATCAGGCCGGAATCAGAAGAGGGTTAGAAGACCCCCATACACATTAGATAGTGAGCCGCTCCCAATAAAACCAGCAGGATCAGCTGACTTTAATACTCCCTTCAATCACTGTGAGATTATCCCTATAACACATCCTTATTAGTGATATATTAAAGAAAATTATGCCCAAAGTTGTATAGTGGTTAACACTTTTGCCCTGCAGCCCTTGAGTCTTAGGTTCAATTTTGATCATGCACAACATCTGCAAGGAGTTTGTATGTTCTGCCCATGTTTGCATGGGTTTTCTCCAGGTACTCCAGCTTCCCCCACCCTCCAAAAACATACTGATAGGTCAATCTGGAATTTGAATATGAGCCATAGTGGGGACAGGGAACAATGTGAATAAGGACAATCTCTATACAGCACTGTGGAATATAATGCCTCTCTATACACATTTGTTGGTACCTTTCCGATAAAGAAAAAAAAATCTACATGATTACTTAAATAACTGTTAAAATTCATTAAATTTACATTTACTAAAAATCATGTAATGCCAATCAAAGATTACATTACAAATCTGGTTTAACAAACAAAAAAAACTGGCCAAGACAAAAATGATAATACCCCTAGAAAAGATGGAAAATAATTTAAACATAGGGACATGTTAACTTAAGGTATATCCAGTAATTAGCATCCGGGTGTCTTCAGACTTAATCAGTCAGTATGCCTATTTAATGGGTGAAAAGTAGTCACTGTGCTGATTGGTATCATGGTGTGTACCACACTGAACAGGCACCTAAGGAAGTTAAGGAGAGTGTTGTCTCAAGAGAGACTGAAAGAAAGAAAAATATAGACAAACATGTTAGAGGTAAAGGCTATAAAACCATCTCCAAACAGCTTAATGTTTCTGTTACTACAGCTGCACGTAACTTTCAGAAGTTTAAGGTCTGTCGGACTGTAGCCAACTAGAAAAATTGATGGAGAGATGGATAATACAAATATTAAACAAAAAGCCCAGAAAAACTCCAAAACAAATTAGAGGTAAACTCCAAGACCAAGGTACATCAGTGTCAGATAGCACGATCCGTCGCTGTCCTGGCCAAAGTATAATTAATGGAAGAAGACTGAGGAGGAAAAGACTCTTAAAAGCAAATCATAAAAAAGAGAGAGACTGGAATTTGCCAAAATACATACTGACTAGTCAAAACTAAGCTTCTGGGAGAATGTCCTTTAGACAGATGAGAAACAACTGGAGCTTTTTGGCAAGTCACATCATCTCTATGCTCATGTATGCAAAAATTATGCATACAAATAAGAGAACATTGTACTTCTGTAAAAGAGAAGGCTGCTATGCTGCATCTGGCACATGGTGTCTTGAATGTGTGCAGGGTACAATGAAATCCTAAGACTATCAAGGCATTCTTGAATACAGATCCTACCTTAACAGAGCTTTATTAAAGGCATTGTTCAGCTTAATGAAATTGTAGTTAAATGGGCCAGGGTAGAAAAAAATGTAAAAAGTGATTCTTAGGGTGTGTTTTCATGGCGGATGGAGAATGTTGATGCCGCATCCAAAATCAACATCCAAACCAACTGTAAAGTTATTAACACTGTACCCTATGTAACATCAGCGGCGGTGTCCAGAAGATGCTAATTTTAAACAAGTATTATCAACATGTAATGTCTGCTCCTACAAAGAATTGACACTTCAGTTCTTTGAGGCATTTTATGTCTCCTTGCTGAAATTCTGCGCTGGCAAGCACAACACTTTCAATGATGAAACAGTGCCTTTTCAGTACTGGCACTGTCAGAGCCGAAAATGCCATTTTGTGAACCTACCATTACTGTAGTGCACAGCTCTCCTATGTGTTAGAATGAGGGCCCAGAAGTGAAAGAAGACCCCAGGTAGCTTCAAAGCGGCAGTGGCAGGGTACTGGGAGGTAAGTATCAGATTTTTTTTTACTATTTTTCCCTATCCTGACCTAACCTAACTGTTGGTATGTCTAGTTTCTTTTTACAATCCAGAAACTTGCCTAAGGTAGATTATTTGGCTTCCTATGAAACTGGCTTTAGTAGGTAGGTGTACCCATCTGGAGCCAACTGCTTGGCTGTCATGTTGAGGCTGTGGTGTATTCTGGCTGTCAGCAGTGTTGTGTCAATTACAGTATATTTATACCTGGATTCTGTACTGAGCAAGGTGCATGGTTTAAGTACATTTGGCACATTTACACCTCTTTTTACCCTTGTCTTAAGATATTTCTTAGAGTATAGTGGACTATACTTTTCAGTACGGTTAAGACAAAGATATATCAACATATACTTTCCAAAATAGAATATATACAAGAAGTTTAATCATAGATCTGGTTAACAGAAGTATAACAGAAAATGAACTTGGAATAATACATACACAGGCAATGAGCGCTCCCAAGTAAATCACTTGGCTTCTTTGCACGCTGAACGGTGTAGTTCAGTGATGTGTATACCCTTGTGTATATATACAATTATACAACAGACATAGAAATCAGTGAAGTGTCCAACTTACATGACGTCCAGTGCACTGGAACGTAAAAACGAGGAAAAGAGAATTAAAAAAACTACAATAATTATATTGTTGACCCTATAATACATGCCCTGAGTGAGCTTCAATAGAGGCGCTGTAATGGCTGCTAAACCAACAACATGAATTGAAATTAATCTTTGGGTCATAAAGTACATAGGTAATGTGTACACACAAGCTAACATTCCACATATTCAGTCTAATCTACAATACCGAAAGATATTTCTACAGTAAACATGAGTCCTGCAACAAAAGAAGTTGAAGGATGTCCTATGGCATATCCTATATGGATATAAATCAATAGGATAAGCTAGAAATGCTATATATAAACAATATATAAAATATATTATATATATTTTATATTATATATGTATATATATATATATATATATATATATATATATATATATATATATATATATAATTATATATATATATATATATATATATATATATATATATATATATATATATATATATATATAGTGTGCAACCTATGGGGTAGAAAAAAGCAAATGTCTAACCTGTCTAGTGATGTGCACCAAATTTATTAGGCTTGTTGAAGTATACATTTGAGGCTCCGTTCAGTTGCATGTTCAGTTGCCCACTATAATCAATATGGTCCGTGGGTATCAGTTATGAAATGGATCCTTTTATGTCCACTTTCACCTCTGCACCTGAAGTACCGAAGGAAACCTCCGATGTAGTGCTGAACTAAACCTTATGCCTGTGGATAATTGGAGTATTTTTGCTAGCTTCTAAAATTATCTATTTTCCGGCACTAATGATACATCTGTATCTGAACATGGATTCACTCAACTCTTCCATGAATCTGCCTCCCACACAGCCAGCCAGTATCGCTCTGCTCTGCACTGAAGAGGGACAAAAATCCCGAAACAGCGTTGTCTGCAGATGAGAGATACTGGCTTGGCTAAAATCCTGTTTGCATTCTCAAGACTCGGTGGGTCAAAAGCAAATTGAGGATTTGTTACAACCAACAGAGGGCGCTGTGGGCTTCTCAGCCCCTTTCCCATAATGCCTTGTGATATGAATCTGGTCTGTAATTTTTTTAGCAGGATTTAGGCTGTCATTTACAGCAACCTACATGCTGCCTATTCAACTTTCTCGAAAATACCATAATATACCAAAGGTTTACTAAAGGGTAAAGCCTTCAGGAAAGCATGTGATCTGCTTACAATACCATCTGTAGATGAATTGCTGGATATAGATTTTCGGAGCTGCTCGTGAAAAGGACAAGGTGTGTCCACTGCAGCTGGACATTATGAATAACTGGCCAGCGGTCACTTGGCTGTTTGTCCAGGAGGTCACAGGAAACATCAACTCAGAGGAAAAGCCTGTTCCCCAAATAATAACTGAAAAGAAGCATAAAGTGTGGAATGTGTTTAAAGAGCGCTATCTTCTGGACTAAGTTAAACACTTGTGAGTCCAGGGTCATAAATCAAGTGCATACTCCTAACTCCACAGAGCACTGCATTCTTGACAAAGCAATGACACACCTTACAGCAAAGCAGCTCCTGATAAAATTCCTGCTGACAGCCCTAGAAAACCCTTCAGCAGGTCTGTTTATTCCATCCCCTCCTTCTTGTGGGGTTGACTGATACCAGTGCCCTGCTTATCAGCTCCGGCTTCATTCGCAGGAGGGCTTTGGCCACTGGATTCCTTAGACCCCAGACAGATGTGGCTATTTATACCCATGATTATGGTAAAGACCATGAGCCACAAGTAGGGATGTCAGGAATTTTCAATGAATATTGCTAATTAACACAGGGAGGTTAAAATTCTTTACCAGTGTAAAGCTGGCCATAAACTTACACAGTCGAGTCACTTTATTATAACCACTTCCTACTTTTGACATCGGCAGTGCATAGCCCATGAAGGTAGTCACATGTGTGAGCTGGGTTGGTGGGTATATTAGGTGTCAGATAGGCTGTCTGCACACATATCCCTTATTGCTGTCATAGAAGAGGCAATTTGTCATAGTTTCAAAATGGAATGATTATTGGCTTTTGGGCTAAGGGTGGTAATATTTCTGAAAATGTGCAGTTTATGAACTGTTCACATGCTGCTGTGTTTAAAGTGTATCGCGAGTGAACAAACTGAACCATTGTGAACAAACCACAACTGCGGAGCCACTGATATGAAAGGGGAATGTTGGCTAGGAAGATGCCCAAGGGCAGACAGATACGCTGTAGTGCAACAGCTCACAGTCAAAATAAACCAGGCAGTGTCGGACTGGGGGCGTCTGGGGCCCACAGGGGAATTGATCTCGGGGGCCCACCATACTGTACAGGAGAATATTACCGGCCTCTCGGACATAAACGCGCCCATTTTACCACATAATACAGTGTGCGAAAGAGAACTGTATTGTGTAGTACAATAGCAAGAGAGTCACACCTTTGTCAGTCTAACATATCATAGACACAGGGCTAAGAAGCTCCATCCATATCCCCCTCCACCCACATACAATATCCCCCTCCAATAGTCCACATACAATATCCCCTCCATGTTTCCCTTGGTCATGCACCTCGCCACCTTCTAAAATAAACACCAGCAAGAAAGAAAGTGTAACTCCTATCACAGGGTCAGGTGTTCCCTCACTCTTACAATCAGGGACACATGTACACTGCCACTATACCCACGCCGATATAACCTACAACACCGCCATATGGAGACCACATAGGGGTCAGACACCAGCTCAGATATAACCTACAACACCACCATATAGAGACCACGTAGAGGTCAGACACCAGCTCAGATATAACCTACAACACCGCCATATAGAGAACACATAGAGGTCAGACACAAGCTCAGGTAATAACAACACCACCATATAAAGACCACAATAGAGTCATGACAACCAGCTCAGTGTATAACCTAACAACACGCCATATAGAACCACATAGAGGTCACACCAGCTCAGGTATAACCCTACCAACACCGCCAATTAGAGACCACATAGCGGGAGACACCATCTCAGGTATAACCTACAAACACAGCCATAATAGAGACCACAATAGAGGTCAACACCAGCTCATATAACCTACAAAACACACCATATAGAGCCACTTAGAGGTCAGACACCAGCTCAGGTAAAAACCTACAATAATACCATATAGGGACCACGTAAGAGGTCAGAACACCAGGCTCAGTTATACCTACAGCACCGCCATAAAGACCCACATATGAAGTTCATACACCAGCTCAGATATAACCTACAACACCACCAAATAGAGACCAAATAGAGGTCCAGAACCACTCAGTATAACCTACAACAGGACCGCCATAAATAAGACAAACATAGAGGTCAGACCACCCATCTCAGGTATCACCTACATCACTTGCCATATAGAGACCACATAGAGACAGACACCAGCTTCAGGTATAACCTACAACACCCGCCATAATAAGACCACATATGGATACACCAGCTCAGTTAATAACCTACAACACCACCATATAGAGAAACACATACGAGGTCAGACACCAGCCAGTATAAACCTACAACACCGCCATATAGAGACACATAAGGTCAGACTACCAGCTCAAGGTATAACCTACAACACCGCCCATAATAGAGACCACATAGAGGTCAGACCACCAGCTCCAGGTATAACCTACAACACCAACCATATAGAGACCAACATAGGAGGACAGACAACCAAGCTCCAGGTATAACCTACAACACCTGCCATATAGAGACCACAAAGAGGCCAGACACCAGCCTCAGGTAAAACCTACAACACCGCCATATAGAACCACAAAGTGGGAGACACCAGCTCAGGTAATAACCTACAGACACCCACCATATAGAAAACACATAGAGGTCCAGAACACCAGCTCCAGGATAACCAAACCAACCCGCCATAACTAAGAGACCACATAGAGTCAGAGACAGCCAGCTTACAGGAATAACCTACAACACTGCCATATAGAGACCACATTAGTGGTCAATACCTTACGTGGAAATCCCTAAAGAAGTATTAATGCTGTCTATCCAACATTAAAAAAACGTTGAGATTACTCGTTTCTTTAGTACTTTAGGATTTTCCATGTAATTTATTTTGTCCCTTTTTTGCAGTATTTGTGCCGCGGACAGTGAGTGCGTGTGAACATGTAAAAAATATAAGTTTGCCGCAGCCCTGGCCGTGGCACCCAGGTTTGCATATTTTTTATTTTCAGAATGTTTTTTGTGCAGAAACTATACGTTATATTTGGTAATATATTGATTTTAACACTATATGTGAAAGGAAAGGTTGCCTCCATTTTTGATGTTCTCTGCACCTTTCCCACTTTCTCTCACTAGGCTGTCATAAGAAAGTGCAAGCTTGCAGGTTGGTTTTTTTTAATTTTTTTTCTCTGGATAAAGAGGTCGTTTGATCCAGTGAGAGGACCTGATTGGCACTATTGAGAGGTAAAAGAATTGTAAGGAGCTGCCGCTATTTGAGATCCGTTTAAAGGCGTGGGCATCTTTAACCCTTAACGACCTTAGACGTATCCATACGCAGGAGGTTTGGGGGTTCACGCACCAGGACGTATGGATACTTCCTGAGGATAGCGCGAACTCTAAAGCAGAGTTCGCGCGATCGCGCGGGGTGTCAGCTGTATATTAGCAGCTGAAATCCCGCAGGTCGGCCCAGACCCCCGGAACGCCTCCGAGGGGGGGGGGGGGGGGGGGGGGGGGGGGGGGGGGGGCGGTTAACCCCTTAATTATCCGGCGACCGAGCTGGGTCGCAATTAACTAAGAGAGACGCAGGAGGAGATCGCTCCTCCTATCTTCACCAGTCGGCGGCAGCAGCGCACGGGATAGGGCGATCCGTCAACTCCTGCCTTCCTGACAAGACAGCACGGAGGGCAGAGAATGCCCTTCCGGTTGTCTGTGACGTCACAAAGCCGGCCCGTGCCCTGTGGGCATGGCCCGGCAATCCGTGACTGTACCAGTTGTCATAGGAACCCAGTCATAGCAACAAGCTATGCACTGATTCCTATTGAATAGAGATCTAAAGAATCCTCTCATTCAAATCCCCCCTGTGGGGAAAAGTAAAATAAAAAGTAGAAAAAAGTGAAAAAAGTAAAAAAAGTGAAAAATCAAGTAAAACACAAACACGAAAAATAAAATAAAAATACGTAACACACACCGCCCTTTTTCCCCTTTACAAACGCCAATCTCGCCACCCAAAAAAGATCAAAAAAAAATAAAGTACCCCTAAATTGGTAATCGCCGCGTGCGTACGACCTGCCCTATAAATATGTCCATGTTAATTATCCCTTATACGGTGGAACGCCGTAGAAAAAAAAAAAAAAAAACATTCACAGAATTTAAGAATTATTGTTTCATTCTCGCGCACATAAAATGAATAAAAAGCATCAAAAACTCCTAGAAACGCCAAGTTGTACCAATTAGAAAACGTCAGTTCCATCCCGCAAAATAAAATCCTTATAACAGCTCTTGTTATACTGAAAAATAAAAAATGGTATAGCTCTCAGAAGATAGTGATTCAAAAATATTGTTTTTAACACACTAAAGAACAAACTTTCTTTTTTTTTTTTTTAAAATGCTTCAACCAGAAAACAAACTGGATATAAAAAATAGGGTATCGCCATAATTTTTTTCGTAGCGACCCATAAGAGTAAAGCTAACTTACACGGATACTGCACGGAGAGCCCTGTTAAAAATAAAAATAAAAAACACTACTAGGATAGCAGTATTTTCTCCCCTGGCCTCGCAAAAACTGGATTTAAAAAGCGATCAAAAAGCCTGTCCCTCCCCAAAAAATGATACCTAATAAAAACATCACCTCATCTCGCAAAAACAAGTCCCTACACCGCTCCAAGCACAGAAAAATTTAAAAGTTTTAATGGCTCTCAGACAATGGCGAAAAGCAAAACTATTTCCTGGTTGAATAAAAGTGTTTTTATTGTATAAAAGCAGTAAAGACATAAAAAATATACAAATTGGGTAATCGGTGTAATTGTATTGACCTGCTGAGTAAAGCTACCATGTCATTCTACCAATACAGTGACCGCTATCAAAAAAAAAAGTAAAAAACACAACCAAGATTGCTGTATTTTTGTTCAAAAACATCTCAGATAAAACCTTAATAAAAAGTGAACATAGCATCATATGCCACCCATAAAGAACCAATAAAAACTATTCCCAACTCATCCCTGCAAAAAACAAAGCCCCATAGACAGCTCCTGCACACAGAAAATAAAAAAGATATGGCAGTCCGAAAAGACAACATAAAATCGCAGCAAATTTTTATAGCTTATTTCTTTTCAACTGAGTACAAAGTAATAAAACAGAAAAAACTTAAAAAATCTATAATTATTGTAATGTCCGACCCCCCATAGTAAAGTTATCACAATCATTTACAACTGCACGGCGAATGCTGTAAAAAATTGAAACTCAAAAAACAATTACCGAACTGTGTTTTTTTTTCCCCCCATTTTCAATTGCGCCAAGTGCTAAAAAAAAACTTATTGAACACACTGTGCATCCAAAATGCACAGTAACAACACCCCAAGATGAGATCCTATGGGTGTTGAATCCAAAAAGGGGCGACTTCTGGAAGGTTTCGCCGTTCCTGCAACTTGGGGGCTTAGCAAATGCGACATGACCATGGCCCCACCAAACCTGCGTCCAAAAGCCAATAAGCGCTCCCTCTTCCCTTAGTAAAGGCCCCTGCCATGGGATTTCCGCCCAAACAGCAATTTAACACCCACAAGTAGGGTATTGCCGAACTTGGAAGAAATTGCTTTACAAAGTTTTAGGGTTCTTTTCAGATTCCTTGTATATATGAAACACAATTTAACTATAAATGCAGTTATTGAAAAAATTTATTTTTTAATTTTCACAACAGCCTTATCTAAAAAAAAATTGTGAATCACCTGTGGTGTCTATAACTCAAAGCACCCCTGGAAATATATTCATTAAGGGGTGTAGTTTCCAATATGCTTTCTATTTAGGTGTTTATTAAGTTTTAGCACCTTTAGGATGTCCCCAAACCTGAAATGGCGCCTATATAAAATCGTATTTGAAAATGAGACCCCAGAGTAAAGTAGGGTGCTGCTCTTCCCTCCTATTCTGGCTTAATGGGTGAGCCAAATAATGCACTAGGGCCACATATGGATATCTCCTAAAAACGGCAGACCTGGGAAATTGGATATTAAGTTGCATTTACCTAGTCATATTTACCGTATTCCATGAATAATGATAATATTGAAAATCTGCCAAAAAAAGCAAATTTTTGAAATTTCATCCTCCACTTTGCTTTATTTCAGTGAAATATCTAAAGGGTTATCAAACTTCCGAAAAATTTGTTGTAAATACGTTAAGAGGTCTAGTTTTCTCAGATGGCATCACTTTATGGGGGTATCTAACATCAGGCCCCTCAAAGCCACGTCAGAAACTGGAGAGGTCCCCTAAAAAAATTATATTTCAAATATTCTTGAAAATGAGAGAATTGCTACTAAATTTCTAAGCCCTCTTATGTCGTAAAAAAAAAAAAAAGACATTTGAAAAATGATGCCAACTCTATATGGACATATGGAGTTCTAGTTATAAACAATTTGTGTTGAATAATATAATCTGCCTTGCCCTCAGAAATTTGCAACTTTTCAAAATCGCAAAATTTTTCCAAATTTTCATCGAATATTTTTATATATTTCACAAAATTTAAAGCAAATGTGTCACGAGAAAACAATCTCTGAATCACATGAAATAGGTTAAAGTGCAAAAAATTATTCCCCACACAAATTGACAAATGTCAGAATTCAAAAATATTGGCCTGGGGTCAGGAAGTCAAAACAGCGGGTCCTTATTGGGTTAAACATCTTTGATCAAAATATGTTGACCGAGAATCTTCAAAGTTTTTTTCACATAGTGGTCAACACCCCAGCGTCAGGTCACATCACATCACTGTTCATAACAACACTGATCAATATAGAAGTAAAATAACCCCTGAAATCAGGGACTCACCGAGAAGTCCATATATGATGAGTCCGTTCTCTTCTCGCATGAGTCGTTTCTTATTTCCCTTTTCTTTCTCATCCGTTCCAAACCGCCATGATAATAAAACCTTGTCCCGGAACCAACACATCCCTGCAGAAATTACACACAAAATATCTTTAGAATCCTCACTTTTTCCAGCACTCTCTTACCCCATTCCACCTCTGTACAAACTGCCAAGGGTTGAGGGTCGGGAGAGGACAAACACCCCCTTGAGATAATTATACACTTTGGGCTGCGAGCCCTTTCAATTATATTACCAAGGTAGGTAGTAGGAGGCAAGACCCAAGTAGGTAGGCAAATGGGCAAGGTCACAGGTAACTTCATGAGGCCCTATTTAGTTGTAGACCCTCGCTGAATAATTTAGTAGGCCAGCCCCATGCAGAGCTGTTGGTACCTAGCCATGGGTGGTAGGTAAATGGCCCTCAGTAGATTATGCGAGAGCCCTAGTTTAGGAAGTAGATCATCTACAAGTTATGTTGGTGGACCCCAGTTAAGAGGTAGACTGAGGTTTGGTGTTGGTGAGCCCAATATTAGGCTGTAGTAGGTGGTATTCCCCCATTTAGGTAAGCGTAGGTATTTAAGGAATCCCCCTTTATATAGGCTGCAAAGCAGTTAGGGACCCCCTTTATGTAGTATACATGCAAGTTAGGCTTCCCTTGGAAAGGTAGTATACCAGGCAGTTTAGGGCTCCCTAGGTGCTTCGACACTGTCAGTTTGTTCGATTTTTGACCCGTGTTGAAAGCACCTTCAGTAGTATACAGACAGTTAGATGAGGGGTCTCCTTTAGGTAGTATACAGCATTAAGGCCTCCTTTAGATAGTAATACAGTATTAGGGGCACTCCATATAGCTAGAATGCATAAGTCAACCCCCCCCCCTTTAGCTAGTGTGTAGGAAGATAAGGGCCCCCTTTAGCTAGAGTGTAGGTACGCAGGCCCCCTTTAGTATTTAGATAGTCAGGGACCCCCTTAATTAGCCATGCCCCCTTTAGAGTCAGGACCCCCGAAGTTAGTCAGACCCCCCTTAGTTAGTCAGATGACCCACCCTTTATATAGCAGGGCCCCCCTTATTTAGACTCAGGGCCCCCTTAGTAGCCATGGCTTGGTCCCTTTAGGTAGTCAGGGCCCCCCTTTAGTAGCCAAAGGGGGGGGGGGCCCCTTTTAGTAGCCGAGGGCCTATCTTTAGTAGTCCAGAGCCCCCTTGAGTAGTCAGGGCCCCCCTTGAGTATCAGGGTCCCCCCCATTATATAGCCAGGGGCCCCCCTTGATAGTCAGGCCCTTTGAGTAGCCCAGGGGCCCCTTGAGTAGCCAGGGCCCCCTTTAATAGCCAGGGCCCCCTTTGGTAGCCAGGGCCCCTTGTGGGTAGCCAGGGCCCCCAGGTGGGTAGCCAGGGCCCCTTTTAGTAGACAGGGCCCCGACAGGGCACCCCGTGAGTAGCCTGGGCCCACCTTGAGTAGTCAGGCCCACTTTAATAGCCAGGCCCCCCTTTATAGCCTAGGGCCCCCTTTTAATAGCAGGGCCTCTCTTTAGTAGCCAGGGGCCCCCCTTGAGTAGCCAGGGCCCCCTTGTAGGTAGTCAGGGCCCCCTTATAAAAAAAACCAGATGTGTCTTAAACAATAGCCCAGCGAACCCTATTGTGTTGTCGCTCATAAAGCAGATGGAGGACACCAGCCTCTGCAAAAAAGTTCATCCGGCCAAAAAAGGCTTCAAATTTTATTGAAATATCAGAACTAGACCTAAGTGGTTGTCTTCTCTGGTGAATCAGGTTTTTTCTGCTTAACCATAATGAAGGACATGTTTCTCACCTGAAACATTAGAGAAAAGTAATTGCTGGAAGAACAAAAGCTGGTGATGGCAGTGTTATGTTCTGGGAAAGGATTTTGTGCAATCACTGGCCCACCCATCCACATAGAAGGCACTCGCAACCGATTTGGCTGTGAATCCATCCTGGCAGATCACAAAACAGCTTACAGCAGATTGTCTTTCCTGGGCAGATGGTTCATACATCAAGACAATGCGACATGCCACACAGCTAGAAATATCCAACATTGGTTGGAAGGGCATGACCAAGACTTCCAAGTACTACCCTGGCACCCTAATTCCCCAGACTTGAGCCCAAGTGAGCACCTTGATCATCATGTTGCCTCTGTGGTTCTTCCCACACGCACCCTCCAGCAGCTGTGGGATGCAGTCAGCTCCAGATACCTGTGACAGGCTACCAAGACCTTTTTGAGTCACTCCCAGCCCTTTGTTTGCAATTACATAGGTCATATATTTCTTGTAGTTCTTGACCACACACTGCAGCAGGGATTTTAGCCCACTCCTCCATACAGATCTTCTCCAGATCGTTCAGGTTTTGGGGATGTCATTGCATTACATTAAGTTTCAGTTCCCTCCAAAGATTTTCGATTGGGTTCAGGGCTGGAGACTGGCTAGGCCACTACAGGACCTTGAAATGCTTCTTACGGTTCACTCCTTAGTTACCTTGGCTATGTGTTTCGGGTCATTGTCCTGCTAGAAGACCCAGCCACAACCCATCTTCAATGCTCTTACTGAGGAAAGGAGGTTGTTGGCCAAAATCTTGCAATAAATGGTCCCATCCAATCTCCTTCCAAAACGGTGCAGTAATCCCGTCCCTTTTGCAGAAAAGCACCCCTAAAGTATGATGATTCCACCTCCATGTTTCACGGTTGGGACGGTGTTCTTGGGTTTATAATCATCCTTTTTCCTCCAAACACGGCGAGTGGAGTTGATACCAAAAAGTTCTATTTTGGTCTCATCTGACCTTCACCCATGCCTCCTCTAGATCATCCAGATTGTCATTGGTGTACTTCTGGTGTGAGCAGGTGTTCCTTGTGTGCACTGCAGGATTTTAATCCATTACGGCGTAGCGGTGTTTGACTAATGTAATCTTTGAGACTGTGGACGCCAACTCAATACTGTCCAGTGACCAGTATCCCCTCCCGTGAAGTTTCTGGGCTCATTCCTGACCTTTCTCAGAATCATCCTTACACCACAAGGTGGGATCTTGCATGGAGCTCCAGACTGAAGAAGATTGATGGTCATCTTTGTGTTTCTTCCAATTTTTAATAATTGTGCCAACACTTCAGCTTCACACCAAGCTGCTCCCTATTGTCCCCTGTAGCCCATCCCAGCCTTGTGCAGTCTAAATTTTGTCCTCGTGTCCTTAGACAGCTCTTTAGGTCTTGAACATGGTGGAGAGGTTGGACTGTGATTGATTGAGTGTGTGGACATGTGTCTTTCATACAGGTAACACATTCAAACATTAGCAATTAATACAGGTAATAAGTGCAGAGTAGGAGGGCTTCTTAAAGAAAAAAGTACACAGCTTTTGTAAGAGCGCGAATCTTGTTGGTTGGTAACAGAGCAAATACAAATTCAAGCAATAAAAATGCAAATTAATGAGCTTAAAAAATCCATACAATTGAAATTTCTTGGATTTTTTTTTAGCTTCTGTCTCTCACAGTTAAGTGTTCCTGTGGTGAAAATTATAGACCTCTCCATCCTTTGCAGGTGGGAAAATTTGCAAAATTACCAGTGTATCAAAATGTTATATTTCGCACGTGTAATAATGGTTTGGTCACGTATAACAGTGTTCGTGATATTTATTTCTATATGACCAGTGAGTATTTTGGCGGTTTTAATTTGGTCTTGTATGTTTGCTTGTTAATGGGAACTGTCTGGTATACTGGTTTGGTTAGTAACATTATAGTGGTATTAGTCACTATAATCCTTTTTGCTTTCTCGAGACCCGGTGGGTCAAAAGCAAATTGAGGGTTTGTTACTGTACATCCAATAGAGGGCGTTTGGGCTTCTCAGCTCCCATAATGCCTTGTAATATATAGTGGAGACATGCAATAATGATGTGGGTGTATTTTTTGGCCTTTGTATACATAATGACCCACAGAATAAATATAACATTAGACTGTTCAGTGTAAACTCCACCAGAAAACAATGGCACAATATTTTTTCTTCCCGTTTACCCCAAAAATAGGAAGAAGGCAGATGCTTCTGGTGTATGGGGCCCTGAAATTTCTGATGATTGCCTGGGCATTTTTGCTGCTCCAGCCCGTGTTCTCTGTCACAGGCCACAGCCAGTCTTCAACTTTCTCAGCTCAGCACTGTGTTTTTTTACTTCCAGATCAGCCCACACAGCATTAGTTCCTTTACCCCATAGTCACTCATCCACCAATCAGTTTCTCCCACTGGCCAAACCAAATCTGTCAGGGTAAACATGTGACATGGGTGCTATCGCCAGGGTATGCTGCTTCACAGCTCAATTTCTTCCCACTCAGGCTACAAATTAGTCACACCAAATACCCCGAAAATGTCCATACACCCAGGAACACACATTGCCACCACCTATCAAATATGAGCAATAAGACTTAATATCAGCACCAGCAGAAAACAGGTAACCTGCACAAGTAACCACTTATACCCCATGGAGATAATAAGGTTCTTTAGGTCAATAAGGCAAAGCTATTAACATTTTGGGCTTTAAGGCTCTGTCTACCCTGCAGTGGACAAAAAAACAATCAGAAAACCAAATACTAAGGGCGTGTACCCACGGTAGAGGCCAAATACCAGTCGATTTATCCGACCGGTATTTGTCCTGTTTTAGTGCCATCCCCACGGCTGCGGGGGGGAACGGATTTTCTGCGCTATTAGCGGAGAAAACCCCTCCCCCTTCACATTGACATGCACATATTCTGTCCGAAAACCGGACGGAAGAATGTGCATGTTAAATGTTTTTCAGGAGGAAAAAGTGTGCAGTGGGGACTGCTGCACAGGAGCCCGTTGTGCTCGTTTGCGGCCGGTTTTTCAGACGGTCTGCAAAACTGCAAAACCGTCTGAAAACCTTGCCGCAAACCCATGCTGTGGAGACATGCGCTAAAAACCGTTCATAAAACTGAGTTTTTTGTCCACTGTCTGTCAAAAGCAGATGAAAAAACTTCCGTTTTTGACGTGTTTTTGAGGCATTTTTTTTTGCAGAAATTGTAAAAAAAAGACGAAAAACGCTGAAAAAACGGACGTTTTTCTGTGCAGTGGAGACACAG
This sequence comes from Phyllomedusa bahiana, assembly GCA_025379985.1. Lineage (NCBI taxonomy): Eukaryota > Metazoa > Chordata > Amphibia > Anura > Hylidae > Phyllomedusa > Phyllomedusa bahiana. Next base: position 19,987 of record JAODAL010004025.1, on the reverse strand, counting down.
CCTAATATGCATGTTCCATACTTAATTACAGAAAATAAAAAAACAAAGACATATAAAATGTGGAAAACCAGTTATAGAATTAAAAGTGGTAAAGAAATCTCTATTGATTGAATCCATGAAATATCCTGCGGAGGAGCGCTGCTTGAAGAAAATGGATAAATTCTACACCGGCAGTTGTATCTCTTTGTTCCAACTCATTGAGTCTGCTTCCTCGAGATCTTAAACTGACAGTCAGACTCCCTCATCTCTTAGATCACAGAGGGATGGCTAATTACATGCAGAAGATACTTTTGCAGGCTCTAATTCTAGTTTATGTCATAACTCTTCACAGCGGTCTCCTAGTCGGAAATTATAACCACCAAGTTTCAGAGCATATAATTCAGTAACCTAGGCATATCATACGATGAATATAAAAGAGTCATATATTGAGCCAATATTCAGTATAATTAACAGAAAAGAATCATCAGCAGAGCTCCTTGACCATAATCACATAAACAGGTTATCAAAAACCTTTTTTATGTCCTCTCTTCATTTCCGTCTAAGGTTATGTTCACACGATGTACAGTACACGCACGCAGTACATCGTGTTTTTCGGGAGCTCACGCTGATACGAGCATACTCCCGCGGCACGGGGGGGCCCGCATCCCGCCGACCCCATAGACATTCATTACTCACGCCGTGTATTCGCCGCAAGTAATTGACATGTCACTTATCTCTCCGCGCATACAATACGATCGTATTGTACGAGCGGGGAGAGGAGGTGTAATCCATAGTTCTCTATGAGAACTACGGATTACCATAATTTCAGAGCGCATATCGCCCATATTATAGAGCAAGTACGCGGCGAAATGCGTGCTGAAATTACCCCGTGTGAACATAGCCTTAGGATGTCGTTGTTAGTTGGGAATGCTATAAAAGGTTGATATAATTGAGTTACACATAACGAAATGCCTTCTTCACTTCAGGAAAACTTAATGAAGATTTAGATTAAACATGAAATATATAACATTTGGGGGACATGTATTAACCTGACACCGACTCGCCGGTTCTACCTGTTATTAATAGTGTACAATCCGACAGCGTATATGAAAGTATCTCACAGCACTTTATAAATGTGTCTCGTTCTATGTCAAAATGTGTCGCAGCAGTGCCACTTTGGAACTGGTTTGGCACATTGTTTGACACTTGGCAACATGCCCCCGCATCATTGGTGCATTCAAAAGTGTAATGTCTGTTGCAGATTGCACCAAGTTTTGATGCACGGTGGTTCATATATCTTTAGAACAGGGCTACAACAGTTTATTTGACTCAAAGCACGCCGAAAAAGTGGAGCAGCCCCGTTCATATATGTTGCCCTTAGAGTACAGTCAAGCAAATAATGAACCCTTAGAAGCACTTTTCTTTCTACAAGAGCAAAGACTGCTAGTCTAAAATGTGAGCCCAACAGAACTTGCATGTGCATACGCCAAGGCAAAGTGAAAGGATGCTGGAAATTTTCTTTTCACAATAAAAGGTACAAAATAGAAATTATATTTTAATGTTGTCTTTTGATAGAATTAACTCTACCTTTTGCATATCAAAAATAAATATTGCTCAGCACATCCAAAACAATTTTAAAGAAATTTGTGTAGGTGCATGCCAGCGTGGCAAGAAAGCAAAGCAAACACAACAAAATATCAACAGAACTCTATAAAATGCATTTCTACTAGTTTTTCGAATACATGAAAATTTGAGGACCTTCGCACACATTTTTGGGCCCCCTGAAATTTCGATCAAAAATGTGTGCTAAGAACCTCATGTATTCAAAATGCAGCAGAATTGCATTTTGAAATAGTTTCTATGTTCACTTTAAACGGTCTCATAGCATTTGTAGAGTTCTGCTGATATTGTGTTGTGTTTGCACTGCTTTGCTGCCATGCCACACAAATGTCTTTAAAATTGTTTTGGATGTGCTGATCACTTGGTATTTTTGGATTGTTTGCATGGGGGAGTGGTGAACAGACACCTAGGGGACATGTATGAAAACTGTCTTGGTCTAAGACTTTTCTTGTTACCTTAGCAACCAATCACAGCGCCCATTTCATTTCATATAGTGCTCTGAAAAAATGAAAGGGGAACGCTGATTGGTTGGGCAACAAGAAAAGTCTTAGGGCATGTTCACACAGCGTTGTTGGATGAGGTTTTCAGAGCCTTTCCTCGCCCAAAACCTCGTCCAAAACGCGTCCAAAACGCCCTCAGTTCATTTGTTTTTAACGTGGTTTTTGGGGCGTTTTCAGAGCGGTTTTTGCTGCGGTTTTTGTCCTAGCTATTCATTTGTATGGGTGAAAACCTCGGCGAAAACCTGATGCAAAACCTGATCTAAAACCTGATCAAAGCCTTGTCAAAAACCTCGTCTGAAGAAGCGTGTTTCAGGCGAGGCTTTGATGTGGTTTGGATGAGGTTTTGGGCGAGGAAACGCCGTGTGAACATACCCTTAGACCAAGACAGTTTTCGTACATGTCCCCCCAAGTGAGGTAAAATGTCAGTCTTTCCACCTGAACTGAGATCACCTTGTCACTGGTGACTGGGCCCTAGCAAATTTGATCAAACATACAGGAACACATGAAAATTTGAGGTTCATAGTACTAAATTTTGATCAAAATTGCAGGGAGCTCAAACATGTGTGCGAGGAACCTCAAAGTTGTATGTAGTCAATGTATGTATTATGTTCACTGTTTCTTAGTGTTTGTAAAGTGTTGCTGATATGTTGTTGTGTTTGCATTTTGCATATCTTCATGGTTGATGCATTGTAATTAAAAGAAACAATGTTTTAAGAAACAAAATATATATTTAAAAACATATTTTCCATTTTTTCGATTTCTCATTGTGAATCTTCGTGATGTTTTCATTTTCTTCTTGCCAGGAAATTTAGTCTTGGATGAGACAGGACAGAACAGGAAGAAAAACAAATATTAGTTTAGATTCTGCACTACTGGTTTGTGTGTTGGTTTCCTCTGGATTGAAAATCTTTCCACTCACAAAGAGAGTTTTCTGTGCACTGGAAGCTGCAGGGTTCCTGTCTCTGTATTTACAGCTGCATCCCTTTGTTTTTTCCCCTAAGTGTAACCCAGTTGGCCACGTCCAGCTTAAGCTGCTTAAAAATAGCAGAACAAATTATTAATTATTATATATTAAGTCTGTTCATAACCTCTGTATGAGCTGAAGTCAGGTTGCATCTGGATAGGCTTTTGGCACTTTAATCAACAACAGTGACATTGGATCCTTATTTGATGAAATAGTATGCCAGATCATCAAAATATGGAAAAATTGGCTCATGCATACAATTGTATCATAGCTATAGAGGCTAGTCTATGGCATCAGGTTGAGAATGTTTCTGTGCATGCCCTCGACTTCATAATGAGCCTTTTTCTGTCTATAAGATTGCCAATGTGAAATGGAATAAATATACTTCCTATTCATCCCTTACTGACATTTTACGTACCGTAATGCCATAGTTGCCAACTTTTGAAAATGAAAAAGCAGGAGATAGTAGTGGACACGCCCATCTTGTCGATATGCCATGCCCCTTCAAAAAGCCACACCCACTCCACCTAATTGCATAACGGCTTTGGAAGAAAGCCAGGTAGATGCCCTTATAGCCAGGTAGTAACCCCCCATAACAGGTATGCCCCTACAGGCAGGTAGATGCCCCCTTGTAGCCAAGTAGATGCCCCCTCTGTAGCCAGGTAGGTGCCCCCAGTTGTTACCCAGGTAGGTCCCCCCCTTTGTTAGCCAGGGTAGGTGCCCCCATTGTTGCCAGGTAGGTGCCCCCATTGTTGCCAGGTAGTGCCCCCATTGTTTGCCAGGTAGTGCCCCATGTTCAAAGCCCCCATTGTTGCCAGGTAGTGCCCCCTTGTTGCCAGGTAGATGCCCCCTCTGTTGCCAGGTAGATGTCCCCTCTGTTGCCAGGTAGAGCCCCCTCTGTTGCCAGGTAGATGGCCCCTCTGTTGCCAGGTCGATGTCCCGTCTGTTGCCAGGTAGTGCCCCCTCTGTTGCCAGGTAGATGTCCCCTCGGTTGCCAGGTAGATGTCCCCTCTGTTGCCAGGTAGTGCCCCCATTGTTGCCAGGTAGATGCCCCCATTGTTGCCAGGTAGTGCCCCCTCTGTTGCCAGGTAGTTCCCCCATGGTTGCCAGGTAGATGCCCCCTCTGTTGCCAGGTAGATGTCCCCTCTGTTGTCAGGTAGTGCCCCCATTGTTGCCAGGTAGTGCCCCCTCTGTTGCCAGGTAGTTCCCCCATTGTTGCCAGGTAGATGCCCCCTCTGTTGCCAGGTAGATGTCCTCTCTGTTGTCAGGTAGTGCCCCCATTGTTGCCAGGTAGATGCCCCCTCTGTTGCCAGGTAGATGTCCTCTCTGTTGTCAGGTAGTGCCCCCATTGTTGGCAGGTAGATTCCCCCTCTGTTGCCAGGTAGATGCCCCCATTGTTGCCAGGTAGTGCCCCCTGTTGCCAGGTAGATGCCCCCTCTGTTGCCAGGTAGTGCCCCCTCTGTTGCCAGGTAGTGCCCCCATTGTTGCCAGGTAGATGCCCCCTCTGTTGCCAGGTAGATGTCCCCTCTGTTGCCAGGTAGATGCCCCCATTGTTGCCAGGCAGAGCCCCCCATATAGCTACTAAAAATAAAATAATAAAATCCACTTACCTCACCAGGCTCCTGCAGCACGGCCACTCCGGACGATCTCCTCAGTGGCGCAGGGGGAAGTGAGAGCAGCCGCGCGTCACTCCCCTGCAGCCGCGCGTCACTTCCCCTGCGCCGCTGACCTGTATGTGCGGCGCACACATCGGCGCCGGGCATACAGGGGGAGGAGGGGAGAGGAACGATCCCTCCTGCCTCCACCCTGCACAGCGAGACTCCGGGCGGGTGAAGCAGCCGCTGCGGGCGCTTCACCCGCCTTCAGGAGCGGCCCGGCAGCACAAGAGTAGCGCACTAGCGCTACTCTGTCGCCGCGGCCATTTAAAGAACCCCCTGCCGCCTGCTTTGGGGGCGGGAGGAATGCCAACTACCCCGGGAGGGCGGGAGGGGACCCCAAATAGCGGGACCCCCCGCCAAAACCGGGAGAGTTGGCATGTATGCGTAATGCCTGTAAGGGAGTATGGAACAGTCCAACTCGCTGAGCCCGCTCCATAAGAGGTGGGTGCTGGCTGATTAATACAGCTGACACCTGCCACTATCAGCAGGGAATGGAGCCGACTCTCATCCCTGTCGTTTATATGCTGCAGCAATTGCAACCATGGCATCTAAATAAATGAGGATTGTTGTTGTGCACCGTTCCTCCCTCTGATCCCCCCCCCCACAACCAGATTGTGGGTTGCTTTGTTACCATGGCAACCGGAAGCCTAATGAAGACTTTGTTAAATGCTATGTAGTTGCTTCTATTACTTCCTGCCTCAGACAGGAAGTAATAGAACCGCCATATTGGTTCACCCTTCTGCATTATCTGTACAATGCACAAGGGTGCACAGGTGATCGTGCCCCATAGTGGTCAATACCCCTGGAGGCTGGGGCACATGTTAAAGTTAAAAAATAAATAATAAGAGTATTATAAAATATTAAAAGTTCAAATTAAATGAAACAAATTAAACAGAACTGTGAACTACTGCTCTGTTCCTAGCACAGTTATGGCACTGGGAGCCACAAAACTCCTTTATCTGCAATGATGTCTAGAGATGTCTAAACTGCTGATTAGCAATCTGCACTGCCTGACGTCTAAAGTCGGTGGGCAGTCGCTAAGGTGGTTCTGATGTATCAAAATCTACAATAAAGTCTGTCAGTTGCATCGCACATAGCCTCTTGCTTTAATTGACCATGCTCCATGGCACACAATGCACAGTAACTGCTTTTCTCACAATAGCCTCTCTTCAGGCCGCAAGCACCAGTGATACATGGACTACACTGATGCTACATGTACAGTGAAGGAAATAATTATTTGATCCCTTGCTGATTGTGTACGTTTGCCCACTGACAATGACATGAACAGTCTATAATTTTAAGGGTAGGTTGATTTTAACATTGAGAGATGGAATATCCAAAATAAAATCCAGAAAATCACATATATGTATAAATTGTATAAATTATATAAATTTTGCTGAGAGAAATAAGTATTTGATCCCCTACCAACCATTAAGAGTTCTGGCTCCTGCAGACCAGTTAGATCCTCCTTATCAACTCGTTACCTGCATTAACCCCTTAAGGACCCTGGACATACTCATACGTCCCAGGGTCCCTAAGGGGCTTTGCAGGGGGATCGCCGCTAACACCCAGCCGTTACAGCGCGAATGGGCAGCGTCGCCCGCCCGCGCTGTTTAACCCTTCAGATGCCACGGCAAAGATGTGAATGAATGAAGATCGGTGCCGCCTGCCTATCTTCACGGTGATCGGCACCACCGCAGCATAACGATCCAACCCCTGGACATGGCAGCGGGGAGCCCTGTGAAAGCTCCCGTCACTCCTAGGTCCTGGTTTGCCCCACTTCCGGCCGGAGACAGGAAGTGGGGAAACCGCCATCTTGGTACAGTCTAATGCGTTGTCTATGCAATGCACTAGACTGTATTAACAATCGCACCACCTAGTGGTCAAGCACCATAGGTGGACTCAATGTTAGAGTAAAAAAATAAATAAATAAAGTTTTAAAGTACAAAAAAAGTATTAAAAGTTCAAATCACCCCCCTTTTTACAAATAAAAACAATAAAATAATAAAAAAGTTTCACATATTTGGTATCGCCGCGTCCGAAAAACTCCGATCTATAAAAATATAACATCATTTATCCCGTACGCTGAACACTGTAGAAGAAAAAAAATTCCAAACGGCAAAATTGCGTTTTTTGGTCATTTTACATCACTTAAAAAAATGGAATAAACGTGATCAAAAAAGTTGCATGCATTCCAATCTGCTAGCGATAAAAAGTAGACTTCAGGCCGCAAAAAATGCACCCTCACTGACGTCTGTAGGTGTTAGTACAAAAAAATTTCAAAAATAGAAAATGTTTGGAATTTTTTTACGGTAGCAAAACATAACGGAAACCCTACATGTTTGGTATTGCCGGATGCGTATCAACCTGTAGAATACATATAACACATTATATTTACCGAAGATTGAACGATGTAAAAGCAAAACACCAGCAAACATGCCGAAAATATTTTTTTTTTCTCGCAATTTGTCCCACTTGGAATTTTTTTTGCGGTTTCCCAGTATATTCTATAGTACTGTGAATAACACTATTAGAAAGTACATCTTGTCCTGCTAAATAAAAGCCCTCATGTGTCTATGTAGGTGGAAAAATAAAAAAGTTATGGCTCTGGGAAGGCGAGTAGGGAAAAATGAACGTATCAACAAAAAAAAAACGCCGGGTCCTTAAGGGGTTAAAGACAGCTGTCTTAAATAGTCCCCTTTATAAGAGACTCCTGTCCACAGACTCAATCAGTCAGACTCTAACCTCTACAACATGGGCAAGACCAAAGAGCTTTCTAGGGATGTCAGGGACAAGATCATAGACCTGCACAAAGCTGGAATGGGCTACAAAACCATGAGTAAGACGCTGAGTGAGAAGGAGACAACTGTTGGTGCAATTGTAAGAAAATGGAAAAAATAAAAAATGACTGTCAATCGACATTGATCTGGGGCACCATGCAAAATCTCACCTTGTGTGGTGTCCTTGATCATGAGGAAGGTGAGAGATCAGCCTAAACTACACATTGGGGAACTTGTTAATGATCTCAAGGCAGCTGGGACCACAGTCACCAAGAAAACCATTGGTAACACATTACGCCGTAATGGTTTTAAATCCTACAGTGCCTGCAATGTCCTCCTGCTCAGGAAAGCACATGTGCAGGCCCATCTGAAGTTTGCCAATGAACATCTGGATAATTCTGCAAGTGATTGGGAGAAGGTGCTGTGGTCAGATGAGACAAAAATTGAGCTCTTTGGCATTAATTCAACTCACCGTGTTTTTAGGAAGAGGAATGCTGCCTATGACCCAAAAAAACACCGTCCCCACTGTCAAGCATGGAGGTGGAAACATTATGTTTTGGGGGGAGTTTCTCTGCTAAGGGCACAGTACTACTTCACTGCATCAATGGGAGAATGGATGGAGCCATGTATCGTAACCTTCTTCCCTCCACCAGGACATTAAAAATGGGTCGTGGCTGGGTCTTCCAGCAAGACAATGACCCAAAACATACAGCCAAGGCAACAAAGGAGTGGCTCAAAAAGAAGCACATTAAGGTCATGGAGTGGCCTAGCCAGTCTCCAGACCTTAATCCCATAGAAAACTTATGGAGGGAGTTGAAGCTCCGAGTTGCCAAGCAACAGCCTCAAAATCTTAATGATTTAGAGATGATCTGCAAAGAGGAGTGGACCAAAATTCCTCCTGACATGTGTGCAAACCTCATCATCAACTACAAAAATGTCTGACTGCTGTGCTTTCCAACGAGAGTTTTGCCACCAAGCATTAAGTCTTATTTGCCAGAGGGATCAAATACTTATTTCTCACTGCAAAATGCAAATAAATGTATATAATTTATACAATGTGATTTTCTGGATTTTATTTTGGATATTCTATCTCTCAATGTTAAAATTAACCTACCCTTAAAATTATAGACTGTTCATGTCTTTGTCAGTGGGCAAACTTACACAATCAGCAAGGGATCAAATAATTATTTCCTTCACTGTATCTCTTGTCACAGACATCATAATTGTTCCACTTTTGTGCCAGCAGTCTTCTGTCACTGCTAGGACTCATGTGTCTCACATCCTCTACAGATCACTCAGTAGTCTCACAAAAAGGTGTCACTGCAGCCACAGCTCCAATGTAACCGAGGTGGCCTGAGATTGGCTGCACCTGTCACAGCTACAGCCAGGATCACTGGGATCGCCGTCCCAACAGGACGAACGTATCCAGGAGATAAGTGTTCTTTTTGTCTTCTATTTTTCATCATGCCCCAACAGACGAACTAGCATTTTGAACTGTTGGAACACCCTTTAAGACCTCAACTCTTTGGAAAACTGGTAATTGGTTCTGAAGAATATAAAATGTCAACCAAAAACAGAAAAAAAATTAAAATGAAAGGGGTTGTGTGAGAAACCCCCCAAAAATAAGAACACATAGTGCAGTAATACTAGAGATAGGCAGTAATTATTTGCCACAATCCAGTATGTGAACGTCTTACAGACACTGCTATATCACATATTAATGCCATGTTGGATCTTTCTCCTAACTGGGCTAGTGGGCAGAGCTACAGTTGCTAGGCGCGCTCTTTGAGAACTACATGTCCCACAATAACCTAATTCCCGCCAGCTGAGCTATAGATTCTATATACTATATCCACATCAAATATGTGTGTGTACAGCCCTCAGTCTCCTTACTAATAAGCAGAGCCGTCCCTCATTCCGCAAGTCTGTCAGACTGACTGAGCACAGCACATGCCCAGTGATGCCAGTCAGCCTAACCAGGAAGTAACTCCGAGTCTGTCCTACTTCCTGTAGGACAGGTTTCTCCACAGGAAGGAGCCCGGCGGCCATTTTGTTCTTCTATAAAGATTATCCCCAACAGGGCTGCCATCAGTCATCTATTAACCGTTTCAGGGCTCCATACAGCCAAATCAAATGGGGCCACTACCCATTACTAGCTCCTATGTTTTAACATATCAGTGGGCCCCTATTTAATTAGGGCCCCTGACAGGAATACTGCCTGTACTGCCCGATTTTCACCCCTGATCTCCAAGACAAAACGAGCAGACTTTTCAAATTAGAGACATTTAGGAATGTTTTCATTAAGACATGTAGTTTATGTATTTAGTTTTCTTCTTTTCCAGGAGAACCCCTTTAAAGAACAATAAACCAACAATTAAGAGAGAAGAATTATCCACTATTTTAAAGTAAAAGTTATAAAGAGCCAATAGAAGCTGTGATTTGCTATCTATAGTGAGGACAGGAGCTTCATCGTGAACTTTTACAGTACACACAGGGGCAGATTTATCAATAGTGTCTTAATCTTAGACAACGTAAACTTAGGCTATGTGCACACGATGTATTGCGTCTCGTGTGTCTCGGGAGCTCGCGCTGATCAGCGCATACTCCCACGGCGAAGGGGGGGGGGCATAGACATGCATTACATAAGTGACATACAGAGAGGAGGCATAATCCATAGTTCTCTATGAGAACTATGGTTTACCGTAATTTCGGCGCGCATCTCAGAGCACAAATATGCTGCGAAATGCGCATGAAATTACCTTGTTTGAACATACCCTTAGACTAGACAGTCTTACAATGCGGCACATTTATCACAGTGTTGATCAGGTTAGAACTGTCTAGTCTAACTTTGTACCACAATTACGTTGGCTTACTTTTACGCCAGAAACTGCAACAAAATTCTGTCGCATTTTCTGTTACATTTAAGCCATGCCCCTTTTTTATGTTGGACAAGGAGCAGAAGCGTCTGAAACTGTCTAAAAAAAACACATGGAAATCTCAAAGAAGCATTTTATGCTATCTACAATATATGAAAAAACTTTGAGATTCTTAGTCCGCATGTTTTTGGCCAAAAAAATGCTCAAGCCACCCCCGGCTTACAACGGGATCTCAGTTGGGTGGTCCTACTCTATATTATCTCTCACCTGGGTCAACTTCAGACCTCTCACTGTGCCAAACGGCCTCCAAAATGCAGAGAGAAAAATAAAAAAAGCACCAACCTCAAAGCATAGTGCATTGATATAACAGCCTGTGGAGGTGGGCGGTGCAGGAAACCAAACTGGAGGTATCTACTTCTCCTTATATAGTTTAATAGCAAATATGTGCCAAATACAACGTATAGTTCTGCACAGAAAAACATTTTTGAAAAAAAACACTGCGAACCTGGGTGCCACTGGCATGGCTGCGGCACACTATACATAATGCACACAGTCCAATACCATTGGCACACCACTGCAAAAAAGGGCAAAAAAAAAAAACCACATGGAAATCTCCAAAGGGGCATTTTATGCTATCTACAATATATAAAAAAAAACTTTGAGATTCTTGGTCCGGTATAGAGTTGGGTGGTCCTACTCTATATTATCTCTAACCTGGTCAACTTCAGACCTCTCACTGTGCCAAACGGCCTCCAAAATGCAGAGAGAAAAAATAAAAAAAAGCACCAACCTTTCAAAGCTTTGAAAAGGCTTTGAAAGGTTGGTGCTTTTTTTATTTTCTCCCCTGCATTTTGGAGGCCTGTTTGGCACAGTGAGAGGTCTGAAGTTGACCCAGGTGAGAGATAATATAGAGTAGGACCAGCCAACTGAGATCCCGTTGTAAGCCGGGGGTGGCTTGAGCATTTTTTGGCCAAAAACATGCGGACCAAGAATCTCAAAGTTTTTTCATATATTGAAACTGTCTAAAACACATAGTAAATGTGTTAAAAAGCTTGTTTTTGGCGCAAATTGAGCCAGCATTCTGGCGCAACTGCCTTGATAAATCTGCCCCACAGTGTACAAGAAAAATAAAAGCCATCCTCACCTGATATCCAAAGGAGCAGCTCATCTTGCCAAAGGTAAGAGCTTATATTTATATACAGTTGAAACCAGAAGTTTACATACACTATTTAAAAGACTCATATGCATGTTTTTCTCACTATCTGACATGAAATCAGAATAAACCTTTAGGAACCAAAATTATTTATATTTGCCAAATGCCAGAATAATGAGAGAGAGAGAATTTTTAAGGGATTTACAAATTCAAAAGTTTACATACACTAGGATTACTAGGCCTTTAAACAATTTGGGACAGCCCATATGATGATGTCATGCCTTTATAAGCTTCTTATAGGTTTATTGGCAACATCTGAGTTAGAGACACACCTGTTGATGTATTTTACAGCACACAAGAAACACCCTGCTTCTATGTATAACATCATGGGAAAGTCTAAAGAAATCAGCAAAGATATCTGGAAGAGAATTGTGGACTTGCACCAATATTATTTATATTTGTCAAGTTCCAGAAAAATGAGAGAGAGAACTATTAAGGCATTTTTATTACTTTCTGCAAAGTCAAAAGTTTCCATACATGTCATTAGTATTTGGTAGCATTGCCCTTAAACTGTATGACTTAGGTCAAACATTTTGGATATCCTTCCACAAGCTTCTCACAATAGTTAGTAGGAATTTTGGCCCATTCCTCCTGACAGAACTGGTGTAACTGAGCCATGTTTGTAGGTCGCCTTGCTCGCACCTGTCTTTTCAGCATTGTCCATAAATTTTCAGTAGGATTGAGATCATGGCTTTGTGATGGCCACTCCAAAACATTTACTTGGTTATCCTTAAACCACTTTGTAACCAGTTTGGCTGTATGCTCCAGGTCTTTGTGCGTTTGGAAGACCCATTTCCACCCAAGCTTAAACTTCCTTGCTGATGTCTTGAGATGTTGCTTCAGTATTGCCACATAATCTTCTTTCCTCATGATGCCATCTATTTTGTAAAGTGCACCAGTCCCTTCGGCAGCAAAACAACCCCGCAACATGATGCTGCCACCCCCGTCTTTCACAGTTGCGAGGTTGTTCTTAGCCTTCCAAGCTTCTCCCTTTTTCCTCCAAATGTAATAATGGTCATTATGGCCAAACAGTTCAATTTTAGTTTCGACAGACCACAGGACAGGTCTCCCAAAACGTAGGTCTTTGTTCCTGTGCATTTGCAAACATTAATCTGGCTTTTATATGTTTCTTTTGGAGTAATGGCTTCTTCTTGGCAGAGTGGCCTTTCAGCCCATGTTGATACAATAGTCATTTCACGATGGATAATGACACAATCTTAGCAGCTTCCACCAGCATCTTCCCAAGGTCATTTGCTTTTGTTCTTAGATTGATATACACATGTCAGACCAAAGCATGTTCATCACTGAGACACAGAATTATGTCTCCTTCCTGAGTGGTATGATGGCTGGACATTCCCATCTTGTCTGTACTTACATATAATTGTTTGTACAGATGAACAAGACACCTTCAGGTATCTGGAAATTGTACCCAAGGATGATCCAAACTTGTGCAAGTCCACAATTCTCTTCCTGATATCTTGGCTGATTTCTTTAGACTTTCCCATGATGTTACACACAGAAACAGGGTGTTTCTTGTGTGCGGTAAAATATATCCACAGGTGTATGTCTAACTCAGACGTTACCAATAAAGTTACCAAGAATCTTCCAAAGACATGACATCATCATATGGGATGTCCCAAATTGTTTAAAGACATGGTAATCCTAGTGTATGCAAACTTTTGACTTTGTAGAAAGTAATAAAAATGCCTTAAAATTCTCTCTCCCTCATTCTGGAATTTGGCAAATCTAAATAATTTTGGTTCCTAATTGACCTAAAACGGGTATGGTTTTTTCTGATTTCATGATAGTGAGAAAAACATGTATATGAGCCTTTTTATATAGTGTATGTAAACTTCTGGTTTCAACTGTACTTAAAGGGAACCTGTCACATTTTGCATGGTATCTGATCTGCTGGCAGCATGTTATAGAGCAGTTTGATATATAGTTCTAGGGGGAAAATTCAGCAGAATTTGTATTTTATTCATTTAAATTCGTGCTTATTCTGAGCTAAGGAGTCCAGTAGGTGGAGTTATCAGTGATTGACAGCCTTTCTTGTAGGAGATAGCTGTCAGTTACTAATAAGACTGCCTGCTGGATGCCTTAATCCACAATAAGCAGAATGAAGATACAAGTTTTACAAGATCGTTTTCCACAAAACTTTAAATCAATCTGCTTAGCTCCTCTTGCTCTAAGATATGCTGCCTGTAGATCTGATAGCACTTTCATTGTGATAGGTTCCGTGGACATCCATGACATCTAAGTCTTTACACCCCTACATGGATCTTCTCCCTAGTGAATAACATTTCTCCTTTTGACATAAGTAAGAGAAGTACAATAATGTAGTACCACAATTTGCTGTAGAGATACACTACTAGACATAGAAAGCAGAAGTAGCCAGAGCAGTCAATGCATGTAAATATTATTCTAAGCAGGGTGAAAATGTGTTAAAATCCTCATTACTTTATTTCATAATGGTTAACAGTCCAAACATCCATGGCTTAATAAACGGGAAACCTCTCCATGAGTAACCTTGCTACCATCTGAACTGACCGACGCATTTCGGGTCATGTGACTCTTCCTTATGGTCTAGTAACAACTGTTGTTCATGGAATTATCCCGCCGATGCCCAGAAAATCTATGCCGATATTGCACTAGTACGGAGCACTTTCGGCGAGACTGTCCGTTTCGCCCATGTCCGGGAAATGCTCGCACCTAGGCCATGTGGGAAAGGCGTCCCTAGGTGTGAGTAGTCCCTCTCCACGTCTCACCATGCTGGTGCAAATCCTGTCTGACTCCGGAATGCAAGTCCAAGTTTCGACCTTTCTGGATTCTGGTTCGGCCGGGAACGTCATGGATGCCACGCTGGTATCAAAACTTCGTCTTCCGGTGGTTTGCCTCGAGAAACCCCTGTCATTTCCTCCGTGAGTGGCAAGATTCTGGGCGATTCCACCCGATGTTGTACTAGTTTCTATGCGCATAGGGGCACTCCATTGTGAGAGGATCTCGTTCTACGTGCTGCCACACTCCTCGTCGGCAGTCCTGTTGGGCTTGCCGTGGTTGCGGCACCACACTGCTATTTTGGACTGGAAGATGGGCAAAGTCACGCTATGGGGACAAGATTGCCAGTCTCGTTGTCTTGTGGTACCTCGCCCGCTGTGCCCCGTTTTGCCGCCGGGGTTGCCGGCCGAGTACCAGGACTTTGCCGATGTCTTCTCCGAAAAGCAGGCAGAGACTTTGCCACCTCACCGTGCCTATGACTGCCCGATAGATCTGTTGCCCGGCACTAGCCCTCCTCGGGGCCGGGTCTATCCACTGTCAGTGCCCGAAACCAAGGCCATGTCGGACTATATACAGGAGAATCTTAGGAAGGGCTTCATCCTCAAGTCCTCTTCTCCGGCGGGGGCAGGCTTCTTCTTCGTGGAGAAAAAGGATGGCTTGCTGCGTCCCTGCATAGATTACCGCGGCCTTAATAAAATTACGGTGAAGAACCACTACCTGCTGCCCCTGATCACCAAGCTCTTCGATCGTTTACGCGGGGCAAAAATCTTCTCTAAGTTGGATCTGCGAGGGGCCTATAATCTTATCCGCATCCGGGAAGGCGACGAATAGAAGACGGCCTTTAACACCCGGCATGGGCATTTTGAATAGTTAGTAATGCCTTTCGGCCTCTACAATGCCCCTGCTGTGTTCCAGGGATTCGTCAACGAGATTTTCTGTGATCTCTTATATTCCTGTGTCATCGTGTATCTGGATGATATTTTGTTTTTTTCACCAGATGCCAAGTCCCACCTTATCCATGTGCGCCAGGTCCTTGGCCGACTTCTGGAGAATCACTTGTACGCCAAGTTGGAGAAGTGTCAATTTCACCTAGCCAGCCTGCCCTCCTTGGATACATTATCTCTGCCAAGGGACTTCAAATGGATCCGGCTAAATTGTCTGCTGTCCTCAAGTGGCCTCCGGGCTATCGAGCAATTCTTGGGGTTCGCCAATTATTAACGCCAGTTCATCCCGCTTTTTTCGACTCTGGTGGCCCCTGCAGTGGCCCTTACGAAGAAGACAGGCAATCCGAGGCATTGGCCACAGGCAGCTGAAGAGGTGTTCTCCCGGCTCAAGGTGGTGTTTGCCTCTGCATCTATCTTGTCTCGCCCGGACATTGAGAAGCCTTTTTTTCCTAGAGGTCGACGCATCGTTGGTGGGAGCAGGGGCGGTGCTTTCCCAGCGGGACCCCAAAGGCAAGACCGTCACTTGCGGCTTATTCTCAAAAACGTTCTCTTCAGCCGAAACAAACTACACCATTGGTGACCGCGAACCATCTGCTGGAGGGGGCTCGCCATCCGATCACCATCTACTCTGATCACAAGAACCTTGCATACCTTCAGATGGCCAAAAGCCCGTTGGTCCCTTTTCTTCTCTCGGTTTGATTTTGTGATCCACTGTCGCCCTGCCGAGAAGAACATCAAGGCTGATGCCTTATCGCGGGCCTTGGACATCTTGGGTGAGGAGTCCCCTCCTTGTCACATCATTCCACCAGATCATCTATTCTCCGCAGCCACAGTGAATCTCCGATAAGTGCCCCCTGGCAAGAGTTACGTGCGTCCTGAACTTCGGAGGAGAATCCTGAACTGGGGTCATTGCTCACGTGCGGCCGGTCACCCAGGGATTCGGAAGACTGGGCCGCTCATTGCCCGCTACTATTGGTGGCCAGACTTAACCAAGGATGTCAAGGACTTTGTTGAATCGTGCTCCTCGTGCGCCCACAACAAGTCATCCCATCTCAGGCCTGCGAGGTTGCTTCAACTGCTACCTATTCCTGATCACCCGTGGTCCCACATCGCCATGGACTTCATTACGGACCTCCCACCATCTGCCGGTAATACCGTCATCTGCGTCATCGTAGATCGATTCTCCAAGATGGCGCACTTTGTACCGCTGCCCAGCCTGCCTTCCGTACCTCATCTTGTGACTCTCTTCTTCTTGCACATCTTTTGATTGCATGGCCTTCCGCGGCACATCGTATCTGACCTGGGGGTGCAGTTTGTGTCCAGTTTCTGGCGATCCCTTTGTTCCCAGTTTAGAGTAAACCTAGATTTCTCCTCTGCTTACCATCCACAGACGAACGGGCAGGTAGAAAGAGTGAATCAGATCTTGGAGAACTACTTGCGGCATTTTGTGTCGGCTCGGCAAGATGACAGGTCTGGCTTGTTACCCTGGGCGGAGTTTTCTTATAACTCGCTGGACTCTGATGCGGCCTCTCCATTTTTTGTAGTTTATGGTCTTCATCCCGCCCACCCCTCCTCCTAGCTGTGGCCTCTGAAGTCCCTGCCGTGGACTCTTTGGTCCGTGACCTCAGGGCCATCTGGAGTGAAACACGGCAAGCCTTGCAACAGGCCTCTGCCCAGACTAAGCGGGGAGTGGATAGGTACCAAAGACCTCCTCCATCTTTTGCTCCCGGGGATAAAGTTTGGTTGTCCTCCAGATATGTCTGTTTAAAGATCCCCAGTTATAAGCGGGGTCCCTGTTTCCTTGGTCCCTTTGTGGTCCTGAAGAAAATAAACCCGGTGGCTTACAAACTCCGGCTACCCCTCTCACTGCGGAACCTGAACTCCTTCCACGTATCCCTGCTCAAGCCTGTTATCCTGAACAGATTTTCCCGAAAGTTGTCACCTCCTGCTCCTGTGGCCGACACCTCTGATGTCTTTTCCGTTAGGGAGGTGTTGGCTATGAAGACAATCAGAGGAAAACATTATTTCCTTATTGATTGGAAGAGGTTTGGGCCCGCGGAGAGATCCTGGAAGCCGAAGGACAACATCATGGACTGGGGGTTGCTTCGGACATTTCTTCGGGCCAGAAGGAAGAGAGGGCCCAAGGGAGGGGGGTGGTACTGTCACGAGCAGTGCCGCAGCCCCCAGCCCGGGCTGCGGGCACGTTTGTCCCTCAGTGTCCCCTTCTGCACCCGGGGCGGGCGGGGCCGCGGACCGCATGTCGGGCCGCGGGCGCACACGCCCCCTCAGGCGCATTCATTTACCTTCCCTGCGTATTTCTGGCCGGCCGGTGCCGGCTTTCTCAGATTTAAAGGGCCAGTTGATTTTGCCGGCTGCTGACTGTATATAAGGGTTCCACCTCCATTAGCATCCTGCTGAATCCATAGCGCTCTTGACCTATGAGAGGAAGCCTTGTCTTGTTCCTGTGTACCAGACCCGCCTGCTTACGTCCTTTGACTCCGAACCTTCGCTGCCTGCCCGACCTTCTGGCTAGACCCCAACTCCGATTTCATCTACCGTTCCTGTACTGCGTTGCACCTCGGCCGCCTCCGCAAGCAAGCCACATTAGAGGTAGCGACCTGGTGGAATCCCGCCGCGGCAAGTCCAACCCACCTTGCGGCGGGCTCTGGTGAAAACCGGAACCCACTTATATTCCGCTCCCTGGTGTGGTCTGTACCACCGCTTGCGGCGGTCCAGTGGATCCACTACTCCAGCTCGTTACATACAGTTAATTTTTTGCATGTATACGCTATTAGACTACGAATCAGTGCATGCCCTTCAGTAATATAGATGATTTATATGTTAAATGTTCAATTGGTTGAATCTTCCATCAATCACACATCCCGCAGATCGGCAGTGTTTGTGAAATTGTATGTTTAATGTGGATTCAAATTAATTCTTAAAACCTTACCAAATATGTAGCTGTGTCTTGCACCATCTATACTGCCCCACTCAGTCTCTCCCTAAGGGCAGCTTAGTCTTAGTCTAGAAGTTGGGCTCTAACACACCAGGCTGTAGGGGGGGGTCACTTTTAGGCGGCAACATGACTCCTGCTCACTCCATGTGGACTCCTGTTTTGCCTGCTCACTTCCTGAGCACTCCTAAAATACTGTCTTCACCTCTGAACTTGGTGCGCAATCAGTATGGGACTGATGACATAGCACTGCTACACAGCATCATCACTGAGCTATAAGCAAGCTCATGCCAGTGCCGCACCCTTCATGAAAGCCTGGACTCTTTTAGTTCCCATTTTAACAATGGGATTTTTTTCTTCATTCAAAGTTACATCCATTACATCTTATAGGAAAAAAATCCCAAAACTACAGTATATTTCTAATTAGTGGTTAGCCAGGGAACACAATCTTTATCAGGATGACCTCCTGCTGGAAATGCTCCATAAAATACACTAGGGGACACTTGATGTTTTTCTGTGTCTAGAACACTCTGTAATTTTTGTTGGATAACAGTGACCCCCGGAAAGCTGATAAATAATAGGAAAGCCTGATGATAGGAAAAACGTGATAAGCACATAAACAAAGATATCAAAATGTGTAAAGGGACTTTCTTTACAAGTGCAGTTTCACACACATGCATTTTTAAGGTGCAATTTTTAAAAAATGCCAAAATTTTGTTTAATGGGGGTTTTTTTTACAGAAACTGGGTATGTTTTATATTTAAGGGGTACTTCCCCTGGGTACTTTGATGTATTTTTGAAGCAATTTTTGAAGGGGTTTGATCCCTTAATTTTTTACTTTTAAACAATGTTCACCGGGAATTATTGGGTTACTTTCCCCCTATTTCCGCGTACTGCGCTAAATCGGGGCAGTATGTCCCATCATTTTGGTAAACCCAGTTCTAAGAGAAAATTGATTACGTCTCCTCACCTGCCCGGACAAAACGCCGAGTGGGGGGGAGAAGGACTGAATTATTTCCCGCGATACCGCCGCTAGTAAAGAAAAGTCATGGGGCCCTTTCCGCCCCCCCCGCCCCCAAACAACGGCTAATTGGGGGCAAAATCGTCCCGCAATTACACCGTGTGAACATAGCCTAATAGTAAGGCCCATTTAAGATAAAAAGAAAGTTATACTTATCTCTCCCTTCTCCTCTTTTCCAGCGCTGCACCATCCTCACCTTATCATGGTCTTCTGTTTTCTTCTTCCAGATGAGTATGTCACCACTGCAGCCACTGATTGGCTGCAGTGATCATAGCCACGCTGATCTCAATGGGGGCTGTGGTTTTGAAGGTAGTCAAGCAGTGGCAGGTGACTGCTGCAGCCAATCAGCGCGCAGTGGGGAATTCCCATTTGGGGGTAAAACAGAAGCCGGGGGTGAGGGCCGTATGGTTTTGGAAGGGAAATTTTTAAATGGGCCCTGCTATACTAATAAAAAAAATTTAAAGGGGAAAAACCCTTAGAACCAAAGAGGGTGTGTGAAAGGGAGGGACCGAGGGATGATTCTGTTTTCCTTTTTTTTTTAAAAAGACCAAATGTTCTGTTTTAAAAACCGAAAAAAAACAAGACGCCCTCCTTAGCCTATTTTGCTAAAGTGTTGATCCCGAGGGAAAGGGAAAAAAAACCCCCAAAGAAGTAGAAGCCCAATGTCCTCATTTTGGGGGAAAAAATTTTTTTCCCCCCCT